>QVRM01004723.1:670000-955864 GCA_003439945.1 Dermanyssus gallinae
CAGACAGACAGACAGATAAACCCACAGACAAACGGACAGACAGCTAAACAGACAGACAGACACAAACACACGCACTACCAACCGCGCGCCGACACACAGTAGCACCGACACCACATGATGATGACGATGATGATGACGACGACGACGACGACGGTGGCCGAGGCTTAAAAGCGGGACGACGTGGACCAGACTGCGTTCGGGACGCAGGCGCCCCCTCCTGCGCCTCCCCATCGCCTCCCTTGCCCGACACCCCACTCAGTGACTGCCTGGATGTCCGTCTGTCTGTCTGTCTGCCTGTCTGCTAGGGTGCTGCTGCTGCTGCCGCCTAGCAGCACTGTACGTTGCTCGAACTGGCGAAACTACACTCGCTGCAGGTTTACGCAGGCCGCGTTGCAGTCGGCGTTTCTAATGCTGCTGCTGCTGCCGCTGCCGGGGGCGCTGTCTCACCGTGCTAAGGATGGCGAGTGGGTGGATGGGTGGGCGAATCGGTCGGTCGGACGGACGGACGGTCGGTTGGTTGGTTGGTTGCCTATAGATCGTTGCATTGTTTTATTGTTATTAGATTAGCACGAACGAACGAATAGCCCGAGCCCGGCGTCGTGCTCGGCGGGCGGCACCGCTGCAAGGCTCCTCGAGTCCTATTGAGACGTACCCACCTTTCTACAATCCATACCTACCTGCCTACCTACCTAGCTTCTGCTCTACCTACCTGGTTCGTTCGCCGCCTTAGCCGTTACGTTTCATGCGTGTAACGTGCAGCTAGAGGCGCCGAGTCGAGGCTCTAGGCTTGCGATCACTCTTCTTCTTCTTTGTTCGCCTATGGGTAATGCCGGCGCGGCAGCAATGGCGACCTGCCCGCCACCGTTCGAGGATCGCCAAGCAGTAGCAGCAGCCGAGCAGGAGGCAAACGGAAATCTAGAGCACGAGTACGTATCTTGCGTGCCTACTCGTACGAAGAGTACGAAGATGATGCCAATCTTCCCTCCGAATCCTCTCCGAGTGGCTCTACGGCTATCATCGCGTAGCCAAGCGATAGGCCGTGCGCCGATGATCGCCGCGCACCAGCGTACTACCGTAATTTCGTCGCCACGTAACGTCGTCGAGAGCATGAGAGCACGTAATAGCAGAAATACAGACGGACAACCTCCAATGACTATAGCTAGCAGCAGAATAGGAACAAGGGAGGAGGCGGAGATGAAGAAGACGAAGAAAAAGAAGCAGCAAAAACATCGCAAAGCCAGTGTGCTCAGTCAAAGAACATTCGTGAGGTTGGACACGCTCGCGTTAGTACGTAGTCAACGTTTGCTTCTCCCCCTCTCTCTTTCTCTCTCCCACATACACTCTCACACTATAACCCCCCAACTCGCCCGAGCCCAAACCGTTCCCGTGCGGTCGCTGGATCAGAATAGGGAGAAGCGAATCTCGGGCTCCCGCCTAGCATCTCCATCTTCTATTGCGCTTCCTCCAGGGAATCAGCCAATCAATGCGTTTTTAGTTTATTTCTGGCAAATCACGGCGGAAACGGCGACAGCAAGAAGCAGCAGCATTAAGGGTGTTGATAAGTTTAGCCAGATGGTTTTAGTCTGACTGTTTTAGTCTTCAGTCAGCTTTACTTGTATTCTCGTACCTATATATATATATATATATATATATATATATATCGCAAAGACCAGTTGTCATGTTCCCACCGTTAATGATTAATTACATTAACTGAACCACTATAATATATATATATATATATATATATATATATCGAGGCTGCCTTGCTTCTGGTCAACAGCACTGGCCGATTAACGCGACCTATTAGGTTGTCGCGCGGCACAACCTCGGTTACGTTGTTGACAGAGTCTATAGTCAAAGTTCCAAATTTCAAAAGTAACGCTCTTGTTACGTAGCCGGTTTGATTTGTAGTCGTTGGTCATTTTGTAGTTTTGAAGTTTTCATATAATGCGGTGGTTTAGAACCTCGAGCCAGTCTCGATAAGACTGCGGAAGCAAGCGCAAGCTTCGTCGTGGTCCAAGTCGTACTAATTGCTCATTGACAAATATATAAGAATACAATTATAAATAATTAGTAAACATATATATATATATATATATATATATATATATATATATTTACATATATATATATATACATATATATATTTACATATATTGACGACCAAACGATGGCGACGAACTTTCTTTTAACCGCCGACGTACTCGGCGAAGTTTGATAAAGTAAAGCGCTTCGACTTTGGCGGGCGCGAGTGGCGGACGATGATGGTCTTGGCCAGCAGCAAGCATCACTATTGGGACACACACACACACACGAGCGGTAATTGGATGAGCAGAGCAGCAAAAATCTTCAGAGCATTGCGTGCCGCATGTGCCGAGTCGTCTACTTCGTTCGTGTCTGAACTACTTGCTGCTTTGAGCTTGTGCGCGCGTCTCTAATATGTAGCCGCCTGCCGGCGGCTGGCGGCGAGTTCGCGAACTAGCTGCAGCGGCAGCGGCAGCAGCAGCAGCAATGACAGGGCGGCCGAGCTTTGCGCAAGCGGCGCGCAAAGTGGACGCCGCAGACGACGACGACCCTTCGTGGCCCTGCAAACGAAAGAACGAACGCTTCAAGCCTCCGGCGGCGGCGGCCGCCCCCCGCCCGCCCGCCCGCCGTGGTTGTGCCCCTCTCTTCCTTTCAACGTATCTCTCCTCTCCCCAACTCTTGCTCACTAATTCCTGTGCCCTTATTTCTCTCGCTGTCTATCTCGTTCCTTCTTTCTGAGATGGATGGGTGTTTCTCTCCTTCCTCCCCCCCACTCTCTCTCTCTCTCCTTCCTCCCCCCCCACGCTCTCTCTCTCCTTCCTCCCCCCCACGCTCTCTCTCTTTCTCCCTCTTTGTCTGCCCGTTTGTCTGTCGGTCGGTCTAGCAGGCTGTTGCCCACGCGCCCCGCACCCCCGCACACACGGGCACCAATCAATAGTTGGCATTAGGCCTTAATCTCATTTTATCTTTCACTCGACGGCCGCCGGGTGCCGACAGAGCTAAGGGCTGGTGGTTGCGTAGCCTCGCAGGGCCCCACTTCGTTCGTTCAAAGCGGGTTCACCACCAACCGTCGTCAGGGCCGCTACTGCTGCTGATGAGACTGCTGCTGCTGCTGATGATGATGATGATGATGACTACGATGAGTTTCCTACAGCAGCTTTCGCTGATCCGCGATGGCCCCCATCTGCAGCCCCGCTCGGCTTTGCTCGGCTGGCTTGCCGACCACCCGGCCAAACCCCACCTCCCCTTCATCTCCCTTCTCAGTAAAGCTGCTGCTGCTGCTGCAGCTGCAAAAAAATTAAATTTGATTCGAAGAGATTTTAACTGGGGCATCTACACCTGGCCCAGCTAAGTCTGTGCGGGTCCTCCTGTCTTTCGATGGATCGGCTGGATCGACCGGAGTTGGTCGTCACCCACCAACAGCCTATGGGGCCTATCGAGCTAAACTGCCTCTCTCAGCGAGCAAGCATCCGCAATAGATAGATAATTTGGGGTTGGTTATCCGACGAGTAGAAATTCGCGCAACAACCACAACATTAATGCTAGCCGAAGGAGTAGCAGCAGCAACAACAACAACCGCAACACCAATGCTAGATAGACACCAATGCTTGAAACAACAACAGCAGCAGTAGCAACAACAACAACAACAGCAATAGCAGCAAAAACAGTAACAACAACCACCACATCAACCCGACGTCTAGTATCAAATATAATATCGGAGAGAAACACGTATCACCAGACTACAACAAGCAGAAAGGTGTTTGTTGTAGAAGACGAATTGCCTCGCTGCCGTTTTCCAGTGACTTGGTCTGTGGTCGTTAGCCCTGCTTGTTCACCAGGTATCTTATCATGCGCTACTTTCTACAATCGTTATATATATATATACAGACATCACTGGCCCATGGTTGTTTTGTCATTGCCAAAAAGTATCTCCTTCGCACCTCTTCATCAGGATCTACCAACCGGCGAGCAGTAGACAAGTCCGTATGCTTGCTCCGTGTGGCTTCTACTGGGTGGCCATGGCGGATTCTCGGCGAAACGCCGGGACGTTTCCCTGAAAGCGTAGGAATACGAGTGTTGTCCTGTTGTTGCTCTTCATCATCATCATCATCATCTCGACAACCGACGTATACGAGCGTATCATGATGTAGATTTCTGTTTCAAATTCTGTAAGGAAAGACAGCTTGCATGATGGAAAGAGAAGGGAAAGCGAAACATAGGGGGACATTTTTGCCCACTTGTGGTTGGCACGGCACGGCGCTTAGTCCGCTTCCTCACTCAACGTAGTACATTTGCGTCGCTGACGCCCTACGCGACCGAAACTGCAGCGTGCGTTCCTCCGAGCGCATGGAAATTGCCGTTTGCTGATTGGCAACATTCTTTGCCGCTATATGTTACTCGTCGTTGTCAACCCGACGTGCCATGACCAGCAAAGCTTTGTTGTTGTTGTTGTTGTTGTTCTTGTCATCGTTGTCCCACGCTTCTAGAAGTAGTTGTCTACTGTGACCGTTCAACCATTTCCACTCGGGTGCTGTTGCCATCATTTTCATTTGCATAATGAACATCATAATCAACATTCGTATATTATAATCGGTTTCCACTGGTGAGGAAAAGTGCCGGTTGTGGGGGCGAGATTTGCAGGCGGGATGTGGTAGGGATGGGCTAGGAAAGAAAAGGCATCTATCTACGTATTCACTCATCAATTTATTCCCACCACTCACTGATTGTATTATGACTAAATGCACTGACTGGCTGATCGTCCAACAGTTTTCCTTGCTTTTGCTTTCTGTCTGTCTGTCAATCTGTCTGGCGCACAACATCAGCTGCAATCCAGGCAGCGCGTTTGAGAAAGGAATTTCAAATTAAAAATGTCATCCCGGGGCTGCCATTCTTATTTTTCTTCTTTGTCGTTGTCTACCCCCTCCTCTCCTCCGATTTTTCCCGGTTCATCCCCGCTGCCCTGAAGAGTGAATGAGGAGAGTCCAGCCAGCCAGCCAGCCCTTTGTGGGTTTGGGAACGCTGAATCGTTGGGACGCAACACGACAAAGCTTGTTGAAACGTGGAAAGAGCCACGCTCGACGACGAGCCGGCTTCCATTGGTCTGTTTTCCCATTAACATTATCATGATCATCCTCAGCAGCAGCATGATTCACACTATAATCATAATCTCCTTTCCTCTTATGCGGCTTTCCGGCCCTCCCTCGCCACCATAGCCGGCTGAGCAACGCCAAGGTAGCGCGTTTTGTAGTCGAAACAGTAACGTCGGCGGCCTACCTAAACAGACTGTCGAACGAATGCACCGTACAAGCTCCGGCGTCGACTTTGAGTGACAATTAGTTAGGAATTGACTTAACATCTGCCTTGAGTCCCTCTAGATTTTCTTCCTTTGTCCATCGGGTGGCTTTCTGTTTTTTTTCCTAAGTTTTGCTCTAGTCTCCCTCTATTGCGCACGAATGCGCGCTGCTTGTTGACATACGCCACATACTGTATTCACCATAAGTTTTTATTTTTTAATTGTTTGCTTTATGGGAATGTTTTGGGAATACATGACGCATATGAGCCACCGATAGACAATAGTCACTATATATATATATATATATATATATACCATGTATTTTTCAGATGCGTTTTTTGTTGCTGCTGTGTTTTTATCTGTGCTAGTTTGTACTGGCAAAGCCTCCATAGATACACATACACGTACTTGCCACCGGACTGGATTACCGCCGTTTTGGCCTCACAACACATCTTTCTGTATGACTTTAATCGTCTCGTTGGGCGGGGCAGGGGGAGCGGGTGCAGGCGAGGGAACTGGCGCGGGCGTCGTGGCTCAATCCGAAGGACTGCAGCAAATCCTTTTTGCATTCTTCTCTTCGAGACTTATACTCATAGCACAAAAGAGGCGGCGGACAGAGAAGCGAGCCGGGTTAGCCATGCGCACCCCCGTATTCGTCATCGAGGACGGGCAGGCCGTCGTGCCATTTGCCGCTCGTTCGTTATTGCTATTGCTTCTTTCACGACGGCGGAACACGACAACGACGACGAAAAACAATGGCGTACAACGACGAAGACTGCAAGCACGGCTGCGAAATAAACGAAGATCTAAGGACAGCAGCTGTTTCAGCTGGGGCAAGCGCAGAGCGCCGTTTGAAGCGGGCCGAAGAAGCGTCCCGACCAAATCGTGTTTCGAGCTTTCGTCTCTCGTCGTGCTGCACGTAGACACGTACAATCAATCCGTCCATCAATGAATCGATTGATCGATCAATCTCCTTGTACCTATTGTTGTGTCGATCAACCTCGCCGCCACTGCTTGCACAGCATCTCCTGCTCTTCACAATCTCGCATCTCGGATCTCCTCGGGTGCTCCTGATGTGATGAAGTTCGGCGGTTGCGAGCTTGATTGGCTCGATTACCTTCTCGAGGCGGCGCCAGAGCACGGTACACACGGGCACCGGTATCAGCAACGATGGTATCAGCCATAACAGAGTAGACGGCACTACTCGGTCAGCCTGCCCCGGCCATAGCTACCTACTCTTCATGATTAGCCCCCGCCGCCAATGTCTAGAACAACAGCAACAGCAGCAGCAACAACAACAACAGAAGCAACAACAACAACAGCAACAACGACAACAACAGCAAGAACAAGAACAACAACAGCAAGAACAAGAACAACAACAGCGGAAACAACAACAAGCATACACTGCCGATTGATGGGTGTCGTTCGCGTGTTTGCTCGTGTATGTCGCACGTCAAAATGTACATGTGTCGGCGTAGTCTCAATGATGAGAGACAAAGAATATGGTTGTAAACAGTTGTCTTAGTCGGTGGCGGCAAAACCGTCTGTGTGTCTCATTATATATATATATATATATATATATATCAAACTCCACTTGGGTAACGCACGATCGGTCCACATAGGACGCATGTAAATCGCTAAAATCGACTCGGCCACTACCACTCAAATGGGAGAAAGATCATACCGTCCCGGTCGCTCCGCCGATTGAGCGGCATAGGTAGACATGAGGCTCGCTGAAATCGATCATGGAGGCGTAGGCATTTCTTAACTATCGTCAGTGCTCACTAACCACTGACGGTCGGTGATCTATGTGCTGGCATCTCCAGCAAATAGTTCATAGCCAACCGCTTTCACAAGAGCACAACAAAGCTGCCGCTCGTGTGGACAGAATGGCTGCGCGTGATGACTGCAACTCGCATCGACACTACTGCTGTCAACGCAATTCGCATCGAGACTACTGTCATTGCAATTCGCATCGAAACAACTGCCATTACAATTTGCATCGAGACTGCTATAGGCCAGCTTCGCATCGTCAGCACTACAAATGAACCGCAAGGGTTTCGCGCATATCATTGTAATTGGGTCGTGTTTGTTGTCCATCCTACCCGCTAGGAGCGCGTCAAAGTGCTTCTTCCAAAAGTATTCCTCTTGCCTAGCAGCACACATCGTGTCTCAAGACACAATCGGCGTCAACTCGTCTGCTTAAGTTTTGGCGAGGTGGCAAAAAAGCCGAGCGCCAACCGACTTCGTCCAAACACATCGGGCACACTTACAAACATTCGCTGGTTGTCGAGCTGTTGTTGTTGCTTTTGTTTTTGTTGCTGTGGTTATTATTGTTGTTGTTGCTGCTGTTGTTGTATTGTTCTTCTTGTTCTTGTTGTTGTATTGTTGTTCTTGTCATTGTTGTTGTTGTTGTTGTATGCTGTCGCTGTCGTCGTCGTCGCCGCCGCTGCCGCCGCGATGACATCGCACAAGCGTCAGTTCTGCGAAGATGCACAGACCTAACGCAATTGCGGTTACACAACATTAGGCCGGCTAGTCGCGAGAAGAAGAACTAAACTGTGAGACCAGTTGTAAGTAAACTCTACAATGTCGCTAAGCTTTCACCCTCTTCCCCCCCCCTCTCCCTCTATCTCCCCCTCCACCCACTCTCTCTCTCTCTATCTCTCTCTTTCTCTCTCTCGTTGTCTCTCACTGTCTCTCGCTTGATCATTTTCTGGTAGCAGCGACGCAACATTTGCAGCAAAGAAGCTGTAACGCGCGCGCCTTCTCTTTCATGGTTGTAAAATCGCTCACTCATCTACTGCCGCCGTGCATGTGCATGTTGTTCTGTCGCCATTGCCGCCGCCGCCGCCGATGCCACTGCTGCTGCTGCTGCTGGTTAATGCTAGCTGGTGGATGGTCGCTGCGAGCTGCGTTTCTGCGGCCGGCGCCAATAACCATCACGAGGGAATGAGTCAAACAACGCACATAAGCCAACCCCCTCCTCCCCCCCCCCCCCCCCCCCGAACTCACCAACAGACTAACTGACTGACTGACTGACCGACCGACGAACCGCCCGCTCGCCCGACCGACCTCCCGAACCCCACGATCCTCATTATGTAACTGTGATCGCTTCACGGAACATGGGGGGTCTCGCTGCCTACCTGCCTGCCTGCTTGGTTGGTTGACTGGCTGGTTGGCTCGCTGGATGGCGGGATGGTTGCCTGTGTGTGTGTGCGCACGCAGGTCAATAAGTGAGTACTTACCGTCGTTCTCCCATCCCCCTCCCGGCAGTGGCCGTCCCGGAGTGCGCCGGCGTCACCGACCGCAATCATGCCTTCTGGCATGATTCAGCGCGGCTCAGCGCGCCTGTCAGCAGAAGTCGCAGAAGTAAACGTCGAAGTAGCAGCAGAAGTTGCAGAAGTTAACGTCGAAGTAGCAGCAGCAGCAGAAGCAGCCGCCGCCCCCGCTGCCGCTGCTGCCGCTGCCGTAGCCGCAGCCGCCCCCTTCATCGCCGGCCAAACAGACAAAGACAAGTCTCGAATGTAACGGTATCTTTTCACGCTTAGTTGCGCGGCGATGGGTTGTTGTTGTTGCGACGGAGGTGGCGTCACCAGCAAAAGGGTCATTACTGACGAAATGAACACGCACACTCTGTTTACTTGTTTGGTCGCTCCAGAACGTCGAGTACGGGTAGGCCTCGGGTAGGTTCTGCTCGGTCTCTGCTCATTATTCTCTCACAACAAAACGAAGAAGAAGATGCTGATGTTTTCTTCTGGCAGAAGATGGCGATTTTTGCGGTGCGTCACGGGTAGGGTGCGGCGCGCGTCGCGTTATGGTTTTGTGACCGTTCTGATTATGTTGTTGTTGCTGTTGTTGTGTCATTTTTGCTGTTTTTGTTGCTGTTGTTGTTGTTGTTTTTTTTTGTCGACTAATGTGTACCTATCCGTCACGACTGGCCGTGAATACCACGCCGTTTAGCAATGTAGCTGTGAAATAAAGGCTCATTCGTTGTAGTGCTGTAATATTCGACGAAAGCTCACATACCTGTTAAGAGGTGTTTGCAGCAATTACCCATGGCTAACGTAACGCCTTCTTAACAAGATTATCAAAGTACCTTTACAAATATACATATGTGCATCTTACAAATATGCACACATACGCTCTTAATATGAATATACATACATACACACATGCACATTTATTATGTATGTGCCTACATAGTGCCTACATTCAAGAACATACATAAACATATATGTGTTCAAGGATCAGCTAGACCTCGGAGAGAAGACTGCATCGCTGCCGCGGCATTTTCCCGCTGTGCTTTCATAGGGGGCCTCTGGAAGAGAATTGACTCGCTCGTACTATCGTCTTTACTTTCGTATCGATCGAATTGCTTTGCGAGGCTGTTTGGGAACAGCCTGGTTGAGTCTTTAAGAATCCCCGAAGTCTAGAAAGCTACAAACCGCAAACTTGTAGTCTCCGCGCCGCTACATGATTGCAAGCCTGGCCAGACACGGTGACCTTTGACGAGACCAGAGCTCTAAGATTGGCAGAAGTCGCCGTCGTTTAAACAATGTGACGGACTAAGTGCTGATAATGAAAAAGCACGCAAAAACTATGAAAAAAAATCAAGCGTGACATGTCCGATATGACAACCGGCCCGATTACCCTAAATCTACGATACAATACTCGGTATATGTTTAGTTAAATAATAATAAATAACGGCCAGCAGCCACTTAGCAGCATTTGAGCCATTGCAACTGAACACCTGCAGATTTCTACAGGCTTATACAGGATATCGTCACTGATGATGGTATAGCATTACGGACTGGTGGACTAACCGACCCGAGAGCACCTCGGAAAAGTACAAGCGATGTCCATTGGTGTCGCCTTATGGAATGGGACGTTTCGGCCAGGAGACACCTTTCGGACAGGGTGCCGAAGGTCAGACAGGCACAAGTGGGGAACGGATGATGTCAGGTAAATATCTAACGTTTTCCGAGTTGCCGTCGCTCGCGTTATCCTAGGCGTCGTTTCCTAGACTCAGCCACCTGGCTGGCCGCTATGAAGTGAGGCTTTTCTGACGACGAGAGTGTCCAGCTATTCGCCGACTGTGGTGTGCGATCGAGCCGAGCGCAGAGATCATTGTGTTGCGGCTATTATTTTTCACTTCCTCCTTGCTTCTCTCGATTTCCCTCTCGGTTCTCTGATTCTCTCCCTGTCTCTCTACCTCTCTCTATATCTGTTTCAATTTCTTTCGCTTGGCCCGATCTCCTCAATGATTCTTTGTCTCTCCCTTCATTCCGCATTCATCTTCCCTCTCGTGGCTCGAGATCTCAGCGCGTCGTGTCGTGTCATCCGCATGCTCTCATGCGCATCGTCCAAGTCGTTGTGGCGTCGATATCATCTCGATTCCGGCATTCATGCCATGTCGACGAAGAGGCGACATGCGCGACCATGAACCAACCATGCATTATTATTATTATACCGCTCGAATTTATCTCTCGTTGCGCGCAGAAGGTGAACAGCGGCGTGCATATATACGGACGTTCTGATGAGAGGCCAAGGTTAGCGGGACTTCTCGCGAATCAAACCAACGTGCGTCGCCAGTCGAGAGGGCGTTAGAAGACGTTATTGGTTGCCGTCAGTTAGTCGTTGTCGCGTAGATGGCTGTTGTCAATTTTCTTCCTTCTTTTCTGCTGCTGCTGCTGCGACTGCTGCTTGATCGAAGGCCAAGGGGGAATGAACGAGCGAGTCTGCGAGAAAGACGGTGGACGGGAGGGAGATGCTGGGAGGTCGCGGTGAGCGCGTCAATTCACATCAGAACGGCACGTTGTCGGACGTTACCCGTGACGGTGTTGGCGAAGATAATGATGTTGTTGTTTTGTTGTTGTTATTGTTGCTGTTGCTGTTGTTGTTGTTGTTATTGTTGCTGTTGCTGTTTTTGCTGTTGTTGTTGTTGCTGTCGTTGTTCTTGTTGTGGTTGCTCGATATTGCTGCTGTTGTTGTTATTGTTACTACGACGGCTGTTGATGGCCAAGGTGGCGGTCGACTTTGCTGCTGTAGGAAGCTTCATGCAGCTTGTCTCGCGTAGACTCGCAAAGCTTGAGGCCGTCCAGCTAGTTGCAAGCTGAGCTGTCCTTAATAAGCGTTTCGCTAACGCCGCGCGTCAGCCATCCACACAGTCCACTACTGGCTACCCCGCCTAACCGCAACATCATACGAATCAACAGCCACCGCAACAGCAGCAGCAGCGGCCAAAGCAGAAGTTACTACAACAACAAGTGCATTTGATCCTAAAGGTAATGATCCCCAGATGACGTGCAAATACACCGACAGCATCGGATCGGTTTTTCGGCCGAACTTCGCACGCCGAGCCGCCGCCTGCGTAGATCGTTCGTGAATTATCTCGGGATATTAGAGGTTGAGAGGTACCGAGAGAATGTGTGCGTATGTGTGAAGGAGAGAAATTTATATATATATATATATATATATATAGAGAGAGAGAGAGAGAGAGAGAGAGAAAATATTAGACGTAGAGCTATCTACGTACCTGTTCTATGCACGTTTCTGACTAGGTGCCTGCTAAAGTTGCACAGCTATGCGAAACAACTGCACTTTGCTTACCATGGCCCCCAACGAATCTAGCGAGCTTGCTTATTTGCTTGCTTGTGCGACTCAATTTACTGGCCACGTTTCTAATACGAATGAATCTCTAACGCATCTCTAAATGCAAGGAGAAATGGAACCCACTTGTTTATAGCGTTGACTGGTAGGACACCACCGTGTTTGTCGTCATTTCTTTTAGATTTTAGCTAAGACATATCTCTCTCAAACACTACAATGTTTGTCACACCTGCTACTAATATTCTCACTACCGCCAGTTCAATTATTGTGTCTCATTTTATATGTATGTATATATACATATATATATATAACCTCCGCAGTACAAAGGCTGTATGCTTTCGAGTGTATTTGCAAGTACTCATGAATAAAACTATGTGAGTATTTATATATATATATATATATCGATTTTTAGTCGATGACTTATATACGTAAATACAAATGTCGCCCCTTTAGATCAGGAATGCTTAGGGCGGCAACATGAGTGGACATGTTGAGATATCTAGAGTTTTCCCAACAATTCTTGTGGCATCATGGTCGCGGACACCTAATATATATATATATATATATATATATATATATATATACGACTGATTGTTAGCTAAGCACCGCGCAATGTATTTGTGTGTACTTAAGTTATCCACGCAAAGGAGTTACCCACCTTCGCTTTACTTACCTGAATGACACAATACGATCAGAACACTTTGAATGTGTTAACCGTATTGGCGGTACCTCTTGATTGATACAAGGCCTCAAACGTGCGCACTAAGAACCTAATGACGTGCAGAAAAGCACAGCTGCAATTTAAAACCCGAAAGTATCGGATCAACGAAACTTAGTTAACATACAATATTATGCTTCATAGATGAAAATGTACCTCTGTTAGTTGGCGTGGATGTACGACACATAAGCCAAGAAAATAGATTATGCACACGGCCATTGTTAAATGAAATGAAAATAGATCAACTTCAGACACTAGGGAATATCGCTACGATATTGAACCAATGGGAACTTTGGAAATATTTTCTGCAGCAGTCCTTATTGGAATCACTTTCTAGACATTATGTTTGACATAATTTGCATTTGGCATAGTAAACATATTCTCGCAGAATACCGTACACCAAATCGCAACGCAAATGCGCAAATCTGCGAAATGGTGCCTTAATGCGAAAACACCTTACGCTTGTATTAGGCTGTTGGCCATGACCTATTGAGAATGTGTTTACATAGTTTGCATTGGAGTAGCCAATATGTAATACCACGCATTTCCGACATATTTAAATTCCGGAACATTTAGAATTCCTGCCACGAACTGGTTGGAGAACTTTATCAAAGTTCTTTACAAAGCACATAGTTTCTCACGATTTATATGAGCGTACATATCATTTTGGTGTCGTCTGTTCAGATCTTTGATCTTAGTCAAATGAAACGAAATAAACGTAGATAAGTCTGGTGGGCAGGTTTGAACGCATTATCTTGCCGTGATTTGAGTGTATGGGTAACTTGTCCCTGATTCGCATACAGAAGGATCCGTTAGTGATAATAAACACTGCATTGACAGGGCAAATCATTCATAGCATTTCTTACATCCACGACTCTTGTGTTTATTTGGACTCGAAATATAAAAAAACGAGAAGTCAAATGGTCTAATACTCTTATACTGAACATTGGCAGGCCTCTTTGAATCGTCAACGGTTAAAGTTTCTGATAGAATTAAGCTTTGTTAGTTCGTTAAAAATCAAGCCATGCTGGTTTGCATTTCGCAGATATATAAATATATATGTGTATATGTATATATGTGTGTATATATATATATATATATAAGGCATGTATGTACCATTACTATTGCACCGCCTGCGTAAGTCCGAATGCGGTGGAGTCATACAGAGATATCTACAGAGTAGTTTTATTATATATATATATATATATATATATATATATATATACATACATACATATATATGCTGGCATAATATCGGTGCTTCTCACGCCCGCATAATGTTGTAAGCTGGCTGCTTCGTGCCGGGACCGTCGTTGTGGGCAGCGAGCGCTACGATCTTCTTCAGCACGACCACCGACACCCCGGCCAGTGACGCGGCCTCGTGGGCGGCCATCCAGACTGCCAGTCAGTCAGCCAGCCAGCCGTCCAAAAGGGCGTCTCTAGTAGCGTCCCCATGACCAACAGCGGCGCAGCCACAATCGGAGAGCAGCCGGAGCGAGCCGTCGTCGCGGCACACCACTGTTGTAAACCAAGCTGACAGCTAAACACACGGGGACGCCATCAGACGCATCTGACGATGCAGTAACAGCAGCAGCAGCAGCGGGAGCAACAACGGGAGTGTAGCCCCAGGGGTGGCAGGGGTCTTGTAATAATACTAGCAGGTAACCTACTATTGCTGGCTACTATTTCTACTGCCGGTACAACTGCCAAGATGATGATGATGATGCGAGAGAGAGACGTGTTGGTGGTGCTGGTGCCCCATTGTGTAGAGCCGGTTAACCGGCTAAGAGCACCGGGTACCCTGAACACAGTACATCTGCTGGCGCTGCGAGCTGTGTAAGTTGTCCTAACTTACCTCGGCTTGTATTTGCCTTACTTACCTCTTCTTACCTTGCGTTGCGCTGCTGCAGCCAGCACAAGGACGACAAAACAACAACAGCAACAACAGGCCCGTGTGGACACCACGGTTCAGGGGAATGTTATTGCGTCAGTAGTAATAACATAAAGATAAAGAGAGAGAGAAAGCGATGTGGTGTTGGCGATGTTTATGTTGAAGGTGTTGCTGCTGCCGTCGTCGTTGTCATTGTTGTTGTTGTTGTTCTTTTTGTTGCTGTTGTTGTTGTTGGTACTGCTGCCCTTCTAAATGAGCATCAGAGCAGTGCAGCAGCGTCCCCAGCCGCAGTACAGAGTGAGTGGGGGAAACAGTGAGTCAACAACAAACGAATGTGCCTGTTTTATCGTCTGAGGGTGGGGAGTTCTCTCGGGGGCTCTTGACAACAACAACGACGACGACAACAACAACAACAATCATAACAACAAGTACAACAACAACAACAACTACAAGAACCACGTCAGTCTCGACGATAACAGCGACAGCCATGGTGATAAGGATGACCATGACAACGCTGCTGACGAGGTCAATGACGTTCGTAGCAACAACGCTCTATGGGATGCCAGTTCACCCGATGGTCGTAGTATTGTAGTCGCAGTACTGTAGTAGTCAATTGTGGCGGCTCTCGTGGTGACGGGAGTGGTGCTACCAAACGACGTGGTGCCTCAAAAACGTCTCAACCCCTCCCCCCCGTCTAAGTCTGTGGCCAAAGACCTAGAGGTCCTGTCGTGGAGTCGGTCGACTGCTGTTAACTTCCTCTCACCCTTTCTCCACATATCTCTCTCTCTCTCTCTCTCTATATATATATATATATATATATATATATATATATATATATATATATAAATAAATAAATAAACCTTGCTAGCTGCCATCCCATTCCGCACTCCAGTGTTCTTGGGTATCACTACTCACCCGCTATCTCTCTCTCTCTTGCGTTCCCTCTTGCGCACGTTCTCCGCTGCTGCCCTGCTGCCCGCTTTATATACTATATGAGCATATATGGGAACCGCCAGGAAAGTTTGTGTGTTTGATATCGTTTGATTCGCTGTATCCAAGCAATGAATGTACGGTCCGTCCGCTCATCCAACAGCCCGTGGGTTCGTGTACAGAAGGCCGCGCCTCTCAGTGACTGATCCAGGCCGAAATTCGGCAGCCGCTACCGCTGCCATCAGCACGCACAGAGGCGACTGCCAGGATAGGATCTGGTCTCGAGCAGGACGACGGGCGGGCAGTCGTCTGCCGTTCTCCTGCTGCTGCTGCCGCTGCGAGCGCTGTGGTGATGGAGGTGGGATGGCTGAATTTCTTCTCTACCCGTTTTCGCTCTTCTCTACCTCGACCTCCCTCTACTTCCCTCTGAAGCAAATCCCTCGTTTCCCTCTCGAGGCCATTCTACTACGACAGCAACCACAACAACAGCAACAACAGCAAGCAGCAACAACAATGACAACAAGTACATCAGCAGCACAACAGCAACAACGACGACGACAACAACAACAGCAGCAACAACTACAACGATGACGGTGACAACCCGGGCTACGCTGGTTCTACAACCACCGATCCGCTACCACCCTCTGCAGTTGTCAGCCATAACTTTGACTATATCGTCGTGCGTACCTGGCCGTGTGTGCGTGCCGCTCCATCTGTATGTCTATGCCGATGTTTCGATTTCCTGGTGTCCTGGTGTCGTGGTAGTGGTGGTGATGGTGGTGGTGGTGGAGGTAGTGGCGATCGTGGTGCTGGCGAGATCGCTGTAGGCTGCTTTTTCGCTGCAGAGCGCCAACCGTGTGGCCGCGTTGGGCTAGGCCGCGCAGAGACCTGAAGGTGCGGTGGGGCCGCAGCTAGTTAGTCAGCAAGCCTCGATACCGTTGGCCCTGTCTTGGAGTCCTTGTTGCCGGCTGCTTGGCTGGGGCGTCAGCATTGACGTCGTGGTCTTTGCTGTCCTTCTGCACACATACAGCTGGCGCTACCAGGGTCGCATACATAGCAGACAGCTATAGCAGGAACTACGGCAGAAAAATAAGAAGAAAAGAAAGAGAGGAAAAAGAAGGAGAATAAGACGAAGCAGCAGCAATAGCAGCGGCAGCAGAAATGAATCGACCAATGAACACTCGCCAACCTGCCAAAGATTCCACCGAGCATGTGAAAGCAGAGAGTGATAGCCTGAGAGAGATCCATGTTGTCAGAGAGAGAGAGAGGAATAGAGCATGCATAGTACTAACAGTGGACGTTCGTCCACTGGCAGCACTGAGAGCACGATATTTGTAGAGAGTTGGATATATATGTATTTATATATCTAAAAGTCCAAGTGTGAGAGGCAACGCCGCCGGACAACTATACCGTAGTGCTTCGAATCCGCAGGGAACCCGAAGCGCTATCGCGCATCGTAGCGCTATCTGTCTGGTTAGTGAGAAGTGCGAAGAACGCGAGCATTCAGTCAGGTCGTACGTTTGCAGCTCAATGGTGGTTGCGCGTCATCGTGCAGACGCTCCCTCCGTTCGCCTTCCTTGTCTGTCCCCACTTGGTCGGTGTCGAGCCCTTGTTTAGATGTTATTTCTCTCTCTCTCTCTCTCTATATATATATATATATATATATATATATATATACACATACGCGCGAATAATTTATACAAGCACCTCCTTAGGGCGGCGTATGTATATGTTCCTAGTTGCTAGTGCGAAGGCCGCGAATGCGACGAGCAGCGACGGTGCAGCGCCTCTAAAGACACGCCGCTGACTGATGAGACGGACACATCTGAGAACCGCTTATATCCAGCCAGTGTGTATAACCATCACTGACTTACTGGCTGACTAACACAACCACAACGACATGGCAAGCGACGGCCAAATTATTTGGCTCCATTTTACTGTGCCGTGGCGTCTCTACGTTCCTCTACTCCCTCCCTCCCCTCTCTCTAACTGTCTCTCTGTCTCGATCTGTCTGCCTGACTGTCTATTGGTCGCTGTCTGGAGGCGATCGATTAAGAGCATTCGCACGGGACATAAGCTTGCCTTGCCAATAGCTTGATATAGCTCGCTCGTGCGCTGGCTCGCTATATCAAGCTATTGGCCAGGCAAGCTTATGCAGCAGTGATCACGCTAACTAACTCGATAGCTAACAGTAGATCGGTGGAGCTACAAAATACGTGCAAAGCGACGTTTTCCAGCTGTGTTGCCATGTTGAAGAGATGTTTCTGTAGTCTCTGTTGAGATCAGCAAGTTTCCAAACCCATAGTTTTGCTTTGTGGGTCTTCGCGATTTGAATGTTGCTGATCGTTCTCATGTTTAACACTCTATCCCTCTCTCTGACTCTCGTTCTTTCTCTTTGTATTTATATTTTTCATTAGCTTACCTTTATTCTCACATACACACGCGCATACAATAGGTTTTCTACTGAGCGCATCACACAATCACTCAGGAATCGTTGGTCGTGTTTATGAATCCAGCGAGCCAGAGGAGAAATCCAGAGGAGCGACTCATATCGCTTATTGAACTTTCGAGACACTCTGAGTCACGGTAAAGCTGGTAACGAAAGGCTATATATATATATATATATATATATGAAGTCTGTCGCCTGTCATTTTAACCGACATCTGCCCGAACAGAGTTCCTTACGATGAATCCTGGCCCTCTAAGCGTTGGAGCGCACTCATGCACACGCTCCCCCTTGCAAATACCCGATTGCTTTGTGGCTTGCTAAAAGTCTTTGTTTTCGCGCTTTAAAACATCCGCTACCACGGCGCGCCAATCACCAATTGAGGTGTGTGTGTTTGAAGAGATGAAGTATTGCAGATCTCTGAAGCTCCTGGGGGTGCACCGTAGATGCATCTGAAGCTTCTGGGGGTGCAAATCGACCTGTTCAAAGTCGGCTACTGGGACTATTATTACGAATACTACGACTACTACTACTACTACTAAGACTGCCATTAATTACCAAATTTACTTAGAACTTACGTAAGCAATGAAAATGAGAACTATGTTGTTGTGTGCTGACAGACCAGATGTCCGGTACTGTCACGTGCGGGTCATGCGTGCGCGCTTTACCGCCGCGTTATGGAACTTGGGCAAAAACAACTCCGGTTCCCAATGTAGCCAAATGCCACCGACTAGTTGACGGCAAACCTTTGCTGCCGGCTTCCGGATAGAGTGGCGCGCGCTTTGGTCGTCAAGGACGTGAACGTCAACGGCAACAACAATGTAGTAGCAGTCCGAGTCTCGTAGCAATACGAGCGGCAGTGAACGAGAGTACCACCACAGCACTGGCCAGAGAGACAGAGATACAGAAGAAGCGCCGAGCAAACGGGACCTTGCAATCATCTCGCATAGCCGACAATGCTTGCGGCATGCGGCATAGGGCATACGGCCAGTTGCTCGCCTGCTGGCTGCGCTGCGACGGGCACACCGAACGGGTGGGGAAACTCCACAAACAGACCGAGGACAAGCCCACGACAATTCAACACCCCCAATGACGACGACGACGGCGACAACGACAAACACGACACGGCGCGATAAGGACCCTTTCGTTTTTCAGTGTTTACAGTCCAGTTTCGCCGAAGTAAAGTGACAATTTGTTTTCGTCGTCTGTACGCAGGCTGATATGAGCAGCAACGATAGGCAGCTCTCGCACGACTGCTTGCTCCGCACTAACAAAAACAACAACACAAATACTAGCAGCGACGACGACAACAACAACGGCAATGACAACAACAACCGCAACAACAACAACGGCAGCAACAACAACAACAACAATTAGTACTATTCAAAACATGTTCGACCGAGTTGCCCTTTGATCTGCTCTGCGCTGCCCACCGCCGCCCCGTTCCCCGCGCCGCCCCTTTCGCCGGCCTGATCTGCAGGCGTAGACGAAGCACGGTAGCTCTGCGCCTCCACGCGTCTACGATGCCCATCCATCCGGGTAGATAGATGCTGGATCTCATCGCATCGCAGCGCACCGCGTCGCCCCATGCCCGCCGAGAATCGGCCGGACCGGCCGGCCATAAAATCACTAAGAAGCATATTTCATGCTTGTTAGTCGGGCGCCAATTCTGATTGTCGGCAGCGTCACCACCACCTCCACCCCGATCGATCTTCGTCGCCTAGCCTAAGTTGTCGTTGTCTTTGTCGTCGGGGCTGGTTCGTCATCCTGCCAGCTAAGTCTCGGTTCGAGATCTGTCGCATGACAACCAGGCAGGCGATCGATGTCCCATTGAGGCATCGTGTCTCGTACGTACACCTGATTGTTTTGTTCGTACCGTGGCGCTTGTTGATGTTGTTGTTGCTGTAGGTATTGCTTCTATCGATGCCGTTATCGTACTTGCTGTTGCTGCTGCTTCCACTGTTGTTGTTGTTTCTGCCGTCGTATGGAAGCTTCAAACGCCATTGCTGTTGCCGCTGCTGCTGTTGTTGTTGCTGACGTTGTTGTTGTTGTTGTCGTCGTCGTCGCCGCCGCTGGTACTACGCTACTGCTGATGGGGCTGCGTCTGGGACAATAAAATGACTGACAAATTCTAATTGGAGCCCGAGGTGCCGCGCACACCGGCACAGCACCAGCACAGCAGCAGCAGCGTCTACGCCGGTGTACTGAACGGCCCCGCTGTCAAAACGGCCCGGCTGTTTGAAATGCGCCTTCGTCTGGATTGATGGGTGAGCGTTCTCTCAACAACCCCCCCCACACGCAGACAAGTGGGTCCGGTACTTCGCGTACGCCGCGTCGAGAGCAAGCGGCCCAACAACGAAGGACAGTAATTAGTGCTGACGCCGGTGTAATGACTACCCAGCTTAGTCCTACTGGCGCCGACGGCGGGTCATTTGGCAGTAGCTGTTCGAACAGAGCACTTTCGGAACATCAAATGCAGACAGCATCAAGCTAAGTCAGCAGCAGCAGCCGCAGCGGTGGCAGCAGGGATAGTCGTAGCAGCATTATTAATAAAAAATAATAATAATAAAAAAAATAAACATGATTTAAACGTTCATACCTCACAATTGTATTAACTAAATAATAATAATAATAATAATAATAATAATAATAATAATAATAATAATAATAATAATAATAATAATAATAATAATAATAATAATCATCATCATCATCATCATCACCATCATCATCATCATCATCATCATCTCGTCGGCTTTAAACGACACCTGCAACGAATGGACACAGGATAGCAGCGACAACAACAGTTACAAAAGCAAGATCATACTAATGATATCAAAGAAAAAAATCAAAATAGTAATCATCATAAGTGACCGTGGTTAGATGGTTATTATTACTATGAGTAATAATAATACAATCATGTTTTAGATTACGAACAAACATTGAATATCTGACTAAGTCGTTCAAATAGCAACTTGTACGTAATACGTACGCGGCAAAGTGCTAGTTCGCTTTCTTGTCAAATTATTATTATTATTATTATTATTATTATTATTATTATTATTATTATTATTATTATATTGCGATCCTAGCTGAGTCCCACTTCTCTGTAGCTAAGAATAGACAGAGTGGATCAGTAAACCGGCAACCTCTATCAATAACAAAGCAAAAGGCGAATATTTGCCTGTGGTTAACAATTCGAGCGCGCACGTTGATGCAGTGACATATATAGAAGACCTAGTTTTTGTTTCCGATAGCAGCAGCATCAGCATCGACTGCGATCGACAACCGGCAATAACACGTACATTTAAGCTTTACGAAATAGATGTTTAACTAGAACTCACGAGTAGTAAGCGTACCGAACACAACGACAACACAACGTTTGCGCTTGTGGGTGCACTCCCGCATCCAATTAGCACCGCTGGCGCACCACTTGTATAACATCAGTGAAGAAAGCCTGCTCGCCTACATCATACGTTTGTTAAGCTAAAGCATAGCGTATGCATCATATCAAAGACCGTTCGTTGGACAGTGCAGTCAGCAAGTCTGCGCATCAAGCGCCGCATAGACCGGTTTGCCGAACAAACGCCTCGATTGACACTCGGATCACGTCTGGTCCGGGACGACGTCACCAAGGCGTCTAAGCGCCCGACGGAAAGCTGGACGGTTGCCTTATGTATGTTGTTGGCTTGTCATGCTTGCTACCTTCGTGCAAAGTTCTGCACTCGTCTGTCACACCATAGGCAGGCACCTGCGCTTGACGCTGGTCGGACGGACACACAGCTCGATCAGAACAGTTGTCTGAGAAGTTGCAGGCCAATCTTAGAGGGAGTGCCGATAAGACGGCAATTTCAGCCAATCCACAAAGATTCCTTATTTGTTTTCAGCCGCTGCGGTTTTATATGATCTCCCCTCCCCATCATCCACCCTCCCCGCCCCATTTCCCGCTTATTTGATTTGATATATTAACGAAATGCTCTAAGAAGTTCGTTCACCTCAGTCAACGTAGTGCTGAGTAGTTACATTAATCAAAATCTAGGAAATCTAGGAGTAAAATCACCTCTGCAGCCGGTTAACAAGCAGATATGGGAAGGGGGTGGATCAGCTAATAGTCGAGGAACTAAGGTTATATGGCTAACTAACGTTATAGTGACAAACATCTAGATGGGAAGTGATGTAGACGACTCTTTGATTTCGCGTTAGAGTAGCTTTTGGTTAAGTTAGAATAGTTTACTTGCTTTTTCAGCATTACATTATTTATGCTGTCAAGTCGTTTTTAAAACAAAGCGGCTTAGGTTAGCCCCCTCAAAATTCACGTTTCAAACACTACAACCATTGATGATTTTTTTATTTAGCTGAATTGCTGGTAGTGGGTGGCATTGAAAAGTCGAGCATGGATTTCGCGTGGGCAACCAAAAGTCTGTTTGTGAGTCTGCCCAACGTGCTGCGATACACGTGCTTGCCACGTGGCTACACGCCAAAGAGAAGAAACACCCGTAGCCGTTGGCAGCAGCAGCCGCTGCGGGCAACGACCGAGTGCCTTTGCGTGAAGAGAAATTGCGGTGTCTGGCTTTCATTCTTCCCGCTTTTCTCTTCCCGACGGGTCTGTGACCTTCGTCTTCTTCGTCGTGTCTTCCTCTTCTTCCTCAGCTTTTTCTGCGTTTTCCGTCGGTCGGTCGGTCGGTTGGTGGTCGCGTCCTTATTCTCGTCGGTTCCCCCCGCTCAAGTCCCCCCCCCCCCTCTCTAGCTTCTTCTCCTTTTGTTGCGCCATTCCGCGCTACTCCTTCGCGCCGGCCCAATACCCCCCCCCCCCTATAACGTCCAAGCCCCTCTGCCGATGTTGCCTGCTTTCTGCACCTTTCAACGCTGTCTGCGCCCCCCGCCGCCCCCCGAGTTGCCCGGTGTTGTCCACCGCTACCACCGCCGTCCATAACGTTGTCCATCGTCGTGGTCGTCATCGCCCCCGTCGCCATCGTCATTCCGGGAACGCTACGGAAAATTAACCCACCGACAGGCCCCTGTGTTCTCCTCCTTCTTCCTCTTCTACTTCTGAAGCTCCGCACAGTGGACAATAATCACATTTCTCTCGGCTAGTTGAAAGTAGTAGGATGCGAATTGGGAATATCAAAAGAATGAACAGGCGACAGACAAGCAACTGGCTTCTAGGTTTGCTAGCAGTACTTCTCTTCTTATGCACTTTCTCCTCCTTCGCGTGATCCTAACGGCTCCAACATTGTTACCTAACCCTACCCTCTTGACGGCGGCGACGAGAACAACGAGAACAACGAAAACCCGTAGACTCCTCCCCGATTTCCTTTCCTGGCTGGATAAGATGATCGTCTGCTTGTCGTTCTCATTCTCCCTTTTCTCCGGATATCCAGTAGTGAATGGGAAGAGTCGTCGGCGGCGACATTCGGAAGAAGCCGGCTGTAGAAAGAAAAATACGCTTCTAGGGAGCCGGAGAACACCAAGATAGAAACTCCGTCGGAAGGGCTCAATTGAGGGAAAACGGAGTAGTGTTAGCAAGAGTAAAAGAGGGGAAAAATGCAGGGCGGAAAGAAACGCCTAGCAGTGACGTCTGGGAAAAAAGAAAACAGCAGCCCGAAAAGAGAGACGGACGGGTAGGCCGACAAGCGTGGCTCGTGGTCGAACGGACCCACAAAAAGGAAAAGGCGAGAGGAGAGCAGTACTACGAGAGCCGCCCTCCATCACTGCCGTCTCGGGTCACTCTCTCGGACCGGACGGGGCGGATGAGAATTTGAGAAAAGGTCGGGGGAGAGAAAAACAGGACACAGGTTCCGCAGTCGCGGAAAGAGAACGAACGCGGCCTGACGCTTGCGAAAGGATAGAAAAGCAGGCGGTGACCGCGACGGCACGGCCGCGCTGGTCTGACGGGGTATAGGGGCATAGAGAAAGAGAGCGTCGTTCTCAGCGGCGGAGGCTAGGGTCTTCCTCCCAGACGTCTGAGTCGTTTCAAGAGCGGCCGACGAAAATCGCGGGAGCGAAGAATGCAGAGAGACTCGGAGACCCAGTCAGGAAGTGAACGACAGAGAACAACGGGGGTGGCTACGCATGGACGGCAGCCAGTGAAGGGCTGGTCTTTCCCTCCCGTGGCTGGGAGAAACAGACACTATGTGTATAAAGTCGACACCATATGGGGCAATGGGGAAATTGCTGCTCTCAACCCTCCAGCAAACATGGGGCACAAAGTGGGAGAAACAAGGACAGGAAGAGAGATATAGGCGGCTGGGTCGTTGAAAAGGGTGTCTGGCCATAGAGCGCTCGATGGATTGCCTGGGGGAATGAGGTGAGGACGCAGGCGAGCCAGGAATCTTAGAGAAAAATAAGCAAAGAGAAGAAAAACGGCAGACCATAGTAGGGTGGCAACGAGAAGAAAGGACTACGAGACGAGGAACTCGACGGTACAAGGCCAAGGCCACGATGCACAATGCACAAGGAGGAATAGGCGGACACATATAGGTCTACGGCTTAAAGAGGGCGAGTAATGACCCGGAGGCAGGAAGGGTGGGAAGAAAGGGAACGATACAAAAGAGAAGACAGAGGGAAAGAGAGCTAGAAGGACAGCGAGAAAGGTACAGAGATAAAAAAAAAAAAGAAGAAGAGAAAGGGTGCTGAGTGAGCCACATGAGAAGCTTTAGGAATAGAACAAGGCGGAAAAGTATGCCTCGTCCGGAAAAAGCGGGGGCAAGTGAAGACGGCAGCGAAATGTGGGTCAAATCTGAGCAAGCGCACGAAAGTAGAAGAGAAGAGCAGAATCCAGAGGGACATTGCGTCATAGACTACAGAACAGACTTCGGAGGAGCGAAAAGCGAGCAGCGGTTTCTGACGAGCAGACACTCAAACACTCGCAAGTGTTGCCAAATCCACACTGAATAGAGGCAGACAAGCAATTGAAAGAAAGACGCAAGTGGGACACAGTTGCTTTCCAACATCTCGGACATAAACCACTCACCTGTTACAACACTGACGGTATGAGTGCAGGTGTCTGTTGTTTACACTTGCGCTGTAGTCTACCGTATGCAAGGGGCAGCTCTTGAAATCAAACCGTATTAGTAATTAATAATTATGTACCTTATTTGTACACATGAACAATACATTATACGTATGTGTGTATACGTGTGCGTTTTGTATACCGCATTATGTTGGATAACTTAAGTTTCCGAATGCGTAAATATATTATTTATGAATAGGCGAATTTTATCGACTCGCTTAATCCTATGCACGGAGAATCTATAAAAATTGTATTTTATTTATTACAATTTATAGATACGTACCCCACATTGCCTCAGCGAGAACATTTAACACCGCGTAACTAGAAGACTGCGAGCCGTCCAAGCATGCCAAGATTTGTGTCGGCCCTTCATACGGAAGTGGATGGACTCGTTTAAGCGAATCGCAGATGTACTCAGATAGAGGTAACTTAGTATTAGTTTTGATCACAAGAGGGTTAATCGTTAGTGGCCTGTGGTGCCGAGCTGTTCTGACAATTTAGCTTCACTTTGCAAATTTTTCTGATCAAACGGAGAACGCCTTCCAAGTGCTGCTGTTAATTAATTTAATTGTCGTCGGCCATCAGCTGCCGAGCAGCTGTAAGAGCAGTTGTCATGCAAAGACGACACGTTAAACAGTTTGAACTGACAGTTCGCAATTAGACCGTTACGTTAGAAGGTAGACCAAACTACATAACTAGAAGATGTCGTTGTCGCCGGGAGCCATTGTGGTGACGAGGAGGTTGCATATTTAGGGCGGTAACAGCTTCAGTAGGTGCTCAACTAGTCAGTACCGAAGAGGCTGGTTCTTGTGATTACACGCAACGATGAGTCGACATGAAAGATTTGGCCTCTCGGCGTCAACATAGATAGGTGCACTTATAGGTTGCTTGTGGCGGGCCAGGCCGACGGAGGACAAAGGCGCAACATAACGGCGGAGGGAGACATTCGACTAACAATCGCAAATAGTCTAAGGCCATAACTGCGCACGTATGGACGTGTGACAGCTACTCATTTAATCATGAACGGTTTCGCCCTCTGTTCAACTTGATTTGTGGTTTTAGAGGCTCCCATGGGCGCCTCAAAATGTGTTTGCTAGGCAAACCCAAGGATACATTTTGCAGCTCACCAGTTCTTAACAAATTTACTTATGCGAACTAAACCGCCCACAGTTCGAAGGAATAGGTTGCGACTGAGCAGCAAAGAGAGCGCTCATTTGATATATGGTTAACGACTTGAAGGCTCGACCTGACTCCGACGAGTGGCACCTTATCTAGCAATAGTAGTTATAGTAGTTATGATTCATTAAAACAGATAATACAGCTTCTAAACAACTTACCCTGAATTATAATTTAATTTAAACTGTGCATCACGGCGCGCCTGCAAAACGCGGATTGTTGTTTCCAATATAAGAAGAAGTTTATATTGTAGATTAAGTATTTCTTATGTGGGCTTCTGTGCAGCCAAACGTGGAAAACTCTGAAACTTGCATTGCGCCTAAATTACTTATACTTAATGAATGAGATTCGAAATCGAATACATTGCTTATGAGTTTGCACGTTTGGTTTAACGATGAACTAAGTTAACGTAACATAGACGCCTCCGTAATTGTTATTGTTCCAGAAATAAATAAAACAAGATTCATCAAAGTCTTGACTCTGCAATACCTGAGCACGAATGTTTTCAGTACATAACGATAAGCAGTTTTAATCGCATATGCTGCCTTTGGCTTACGTTTAACGCAAATGAATGTATGCGTTAACTTAAAAAATGAGACGTGGGGCTCTGAGCATCGTCGTCTATGCACTTGATATCATGATATGCACGTGCATCTGTGGCGGCAAATATTACCGATAAGTACAATCATAATTGTTGCAAGTACCATAATATTTACTAAATTTTAAACATTATAATTGCCTTATAGAAATCGAGGCCCCCAGGTATGCGCTCCATTTTATGCAGTTTAGTTACCCCATGAGCCAATTATTGAAGGAGCAGTGCCATCACATACTGCGGATGACAATTGTTTTCTAATGTATTCTGCTTCGCACTTTGCTTTCAATATAAAATGAGTTTTATAAGAATATTAGATCAAGACAAGAAAGTCTGTCGCTCAGTACAGTCACTAATAATATTGATGAACTACCGAGATGGGCCATAGACTCATACCAAATGTATTGCACCAAACAGTATTGTGCGTAGTTTCCTCACCTGCAAATTTGTGCGGTAAGACAGATCCCTAGACAGAGCTTTGAATTAAATCGGTTATCAATCTTTATAATAATAATGGTCTACTGCGTTTTAGTTTAAACGTACACATAGTTTGCAGCCGTCGCTACGTGTCGTAGAGAAGATGAGGCGGATGACAATAAATAGTTGCGCGGTTGACAATAAATAGTTGGGTCCAACGGTATCCATTCTGATTTCGAATCCACCTCCGCCGTGTCTGTTAGCTGAAGTTTGCCTCTAAAGAAACCACCCTCCTAAGATGTTGTTGACGCGGCAGCCAAATATTGTACTTAGAGCTTGGTCGACAACGGTTCGAGACAATTCAAACTGATGTTTAAGATGTTCTACATTAAATGAGTCTACGATGATTCGTTATTTGCTTCACAACTTGTTAGAATAGCAATACAAACACAAGTCGAGATGGCTATGATGTGTAATCCTGATGTTTGACTGACGTATTCCAAGGATGCTCCGCAAATCTCCGACGCATCAAGAAACATAGTGGCGTCTACGGATTGCAACGTCTTACCTACCTTTGCACAAACACGTAACACTTTTTTACGTATGTGCTGCCTTAATTTAGTTAGGACACAAATCATTCTGATCAGAAGCCGAACAACAGACAGGCGAGTCTGTTTGGAAAAAAGCTTTGCGAAAGTTCCAGTGCTATGTTGCCATTTAATGTCACGGTGGCCCTTAGATGTGCACCCCATCGTAGCAGTCTTGTGAGGTAGAATGAAAGTTACAGCGACACCACACGTCGGGAATTTTGATCAGGCTCTCCTTCCTTTTTACCAAGTTAGAGCCTACCTAGCCAACCTGGCTGCGGCGTTTTTGTGTCAGAGAGTATCACGGCGAATCATCGTCATCAACATCATCATCATCAATACGAACGTTGGGCATTCGCAATTACCTAAGGACGGGTGACTCTAGTTTCCCCGGACTGACACTGGCTACTCCACAAGCCAACAACGTCTAACCTGGATACTATCGCGAACAAACACGCCAGTTTGAATTGAATGTGGTGCTTCTGTTTTGTGAATTGCTTTAGGTTTAACGTAGCGACAGCATGCAGCAGGCTGGTAGCTGCTAAACAAACCAATGGTTCGCCTGAGCAGATCCTAATGTCATCGTTTAGGCAGAGGGAGAGAACCAAGGGCGTGCCCACATGCGTGCGTCTTAGTTGCATTTACTTGCGCCCATTTACGCGGGGCGGGAAAAGGAGGTTAGACCGAGATGTTTCTAAGCAACAACGACGAAAAACGGTGGACAGTATTCAGCTAAAATGTGCCAATTCCCAAACCTGCCTACCTACCTACTACAAAATAATAGCAGCGTCAGAAGGTGGAGCGTGTATGCTAGCCGAACGAATTTCGCCAGGAGTTGTGGTCAAATTCAGCTTTGGTGCCTGTATTAAACCGCCTCGGGACGTAATTACCCGATAAATCAATTTCATATTATTACCCGGCCGCTGGAATTGCAATCGGTGTGGAGACAGCAGCGCCGCCGCCGCACGGCGCTCTAGACTGATGACGCTGCCGTCAGCCGGAAGACTCGACAGCCGCGCGCCGACGGCTTTAAGGGGAGGTTCAAGGTTTTCGGGCAGGGAAACTTCAAATTGGATTTAGCAATCAGCTAAATGTCCCTTTAATGAGTCGCAGATGTGAAGGCCGGACTCTGCGCCAACGATCGATCAAAATACTCTGACAAGTGAGGACAACTTACACAAAGTACACGGTCCAAACTACTGCGTAAAGCTTTTATTCAGCGCAAGATCATCAGAATCGTAGTACAGATTGTCTGTGTTACTCTATAGTTAAGACGAAATTGCATTGCACTGTAATGAGTGGAGTAAATGGGCACCGGAGTGGTTGGCTAGAGTTAAGTTTCGCTTTTTCTATATATATATATATATATACTACAAATTAATGGTGTATAAACCTGAACCAATAAATGTCAAACTGCAATATTTAATTACGATGCTTGTGCGTGTGAGTGTTTAACGTGTACATGTCTATTTGTGTTAGTGTGACCGTGCAATAACTTTAACAGCTGCGCTAACATAGGATATGCTTGTGCGCGTCCTTGCAGGTACTGGGAACCAACGACTTCAAGGCTTCCAATGGCTGGCTATACAAGTTCAAAGAGCGTCATGGATTCGTTATGAGCAGCAAAGCGGCACAGTCAAATATGGGCCCGTCAAGCTCGGGCCCTCAGCACCCATCCGCTTCTCCTCATGCACCCCTTCCTGCTCCTCTCACGAACGCTTCGGGTCCACCGACAGGCGGGCACGGCTCGCTTGGCCTTGCACACGCATCGCCGCTTAACCCGCACGGTGCCGCGCACCTCGGCACCTCACACTTGAGCTCGCATCACTTGCCTCACCTCGGCCTGCACACGGGCGCGGGCGGTCCCATCTCCTCCTCATCGTCGTCGTCGTCGTCTTCGTCGTTGTTGTCGTCATCGCCATCGATGATGAGCCTCGCCGGCCTGGGCTGTCCGCCCTCGGTCAGCTCGCACCACAGCGTCGGCGGCACCGGCGGCGGCGGCATCACGTACTCGCCGCCGGGTCACCACGCGCTCGTGCCCTTGGTTCCAACGTCGATCAACGGTAACGCGTGTCTGCCGGGCGAGTATCCGCCGCCCATGTCAAGCAGTTCGCTGTCGTACCACAACCACCAGCCCCACCACCCTCACCACCACCCCCACCACAACCATCACCACAGTCAGTCCCCCTGCCCGCCGCATCTGGCCGCGCATTCGGCGGGCCACCACGGCGTGCTGACGCAACAGCGACCCTCGTCGGCCATACCCCAGCTGCACCAACAGGGGGCGGCGCCGCCGTCGCCGCTGACAACGTCGCTCGGTCATCCGTCGTCAGGCCACAACTTGTCGGCGGACAACGGCGCCAGCGGTGCCGGCAGTGGGAATCTCGGCAGTCATATGCCGCCCCCATTGCCACCCCTTCCGCTGCCGCCCCACTCGGCGTCGTCGTCGTCGTCGCTGTCGTTACCCCCATCGCTGTCAGTGTCCTCGTCGTTATCGTTATCGTTGTCATCGTCCTGCTCGACGACGTCGTCGTCGTCCTCGACGATGTCCTCCTCGACGATGTCCATCCTCGGCCATTCGCAGACGGCGCGCGATCGACTCACCCCGCCGCCCACATCGCTGGCTCAGCCGCCGGCTCCAATATCGTCGCTTGGCATGGGCCAGATGCAGATGCAGATCCAGATGGCCATGCCGCCGCCGTCGCATTCGGCCGCGGCGGTCGTAGGTATGGGCATGGGAATCGGCGGCCATGGGAACGTCATACCCACTCTGCCTGCACCGCCCCAACAAGTTAGTCCACCGCCGGCCGTCGCCACGCCCGCTAAACCTTCTCCCGACTACGAGCTCGCGAACTACCATCATGCCCTATTCGACTACGACCCTTCACGAATCTACACAGTCAGCGAGACCTGCCTTCTCTACAAGTAAGTTCGGGCCCCGTTACGATTTTTGTGCTTCTCCTTTTTCCCCTTTTTCGCCGTTCCTGCATCGTGTTCCCTTGCCCTCCTCTACGCGACTATGGTTTGGCACCTATCTAGTGGACGGGTGCGGGTAGACGTAGGTTTCTTGCGCGCGTGTTCTATCTTTCTTTGTATATCTCCCTTTCCCTCTTCCTCCCCTCTGTAGCGCACGCTTCTCTTTTGATATAGTCACAATAACACACGGAAAACTAAATATATTTTTATATACATATATATATATATATATATATATATATACAATCAAAATTATAGAATGAAGTATATGCACAGACAAGGTGCGAAGTGTGCCAAACTTTAACTGAGTGTTCTACCTACGGCTTCGTGTCGTTGTTGCAGTAAACTTCCGCACGCTGAACGGGATACGTTGTCGGACACGCTAAATGCCGACGCGCGCATCACGGTTCTTCTGTGCTCGAATGCCAGCGGGACACACAAACTTCGACCGCTCGTCATCAACTCCCGTCGTGACGGTGAAGATTTCAACGAGAATAGGGACAAATTACCCGGTAAGCACCTAATCCAACTGCTCAACTCCTCCCGATTTACATATGAGTGATGGTCGTATAGCAGCCACTTCTTGGCCTACGGTAGACATTCGACAGTAAGGGCAACTGAAACATTACAACAAAAAGAATGACAAGTTCCATTACCGAAGCAATGCAATGTGTGTCGATCTAGCCTGAACTAGGAACTGACAAGCGTGACGTTGGTGCTTACGTTTTGCGAGCGGAATTTGGTTGTCGTTAGTTGAGTTTTATAATGATATCTATGCAGACCCAGTACCATCCTTTCACGATTTCATAATTATAACAATTTTAGATGAGGTGTGAGCGGCTATATATATATATATATATATACGCGGGTATTTCAGTAAGCAAGATAAAGCTTACAATTGTAAGGGTATGTAATAAAAATGTAATCAGTTATACGCAGGTTTATACGAGTTTATATATATATATATACTTTGGGGTAATAAGTCAATATCTTATGCTTCGTGATTGCTGTAACAGGTCATACATAAAATAGCAAGCTAATATTTCCATTCTAATATCACGCACACACTGCCAACAATGCACAGTAGGCTCTGATGTTTTGCAGTGCTGTCTCTCCACATTTCCTACATCTCTATGGTGGCTCGATACATTTGTGCTGCTTCTAACGTGCCGGATCTGGATGCCGCATGAATTATGCGCTGCGTTTGCGACGTCATTCTTCTCCGTTTCAGTTTCGTACGCGTCGCAGCGATCGTCGTTTTTGACGGGCAACATCTTTCAGCAGTGGATCTGGGAACTAGAGAGAAGAGTCGACTATCCGTGCGTTCTTCTTCTAGACACCAGTCCCGCCCATGTAAGTGTACGTAGCCTTTCCCGTTTCTACTTTGGTTTCTAGCGTTCTGTAGATACCTCTTTATTTTTTGTCGTACAACATCGGCAATACGCTGCCACTTATTTGCAAGCGATGGCAGCAGCAGCAGCTTCTGTTGTTCGTTATCATTATCCGTTATAATAAAAATACTAGGCAATTATTAAGCAGTCATGCATGTGTGCGTGCAGATCACTCACACGGAGATTTCTCGTCTGCAATCACTACAGACTGAGGCAATAGGCTGCGAGGTGACCAGCATGCGAAGACCTCTCTAGACCTTGTTCGCCAAAAATGTGATTACGCTCGTTTCCTCACCGTGGCGATTGTAAAGCAGAGTAACCCTTCGCTAAAACGTTACCCTTCTGTAAATGGGCTCAATTTACGGCTTGGCAATAGTTGCTCCAGCCGGCTATTCCTCTGTTCCCCTGGGACATGGCTAAGGGAGTGCTGTTTCCACTCCAAAACTTAGGATTGAATTTGTCCAAGTATATATAGTTATATATAACAACGCACGCGCATACCCTCCTCTGATGCTCTTCTAATGCTTATCGTCCATCTACGCATCTTAGCATCCGAGGAGTCGATATTAATTAATTGAGTAAGTTGAACGCGAATGAAAAGATAATACTGGCCTGTAATTAGTGGCAAATGTCGCACACGTCGACACGTCCTAATAAGTAATTCATTTAGGCACAGCATCCCAAGACGAGCGAATTGTAGTACACATTTTGCAAAATGTTCACATTGTAAAGAGCGTGCTTCATTCGTCTCCAGTTCGGCCTCGAAGTAATTGGATACTTTGGTAGCGGATTTTTAAGGCTAGGGTGAATCGTAAAAATAAGTTGTGGGCTTTTGAACGAACAACGCATACCGGTGAGCGCACATGAACGAACGGAACCTGCATTTGGCCGTTTCTGTACTTCGGCGGCATCAATGACGTTTTGTGAGCTTATCCAATAAGCGCCGTTACATGACGAAAGGTCATAAAAGACAACTGCATTAGGATTAATTGCCTTTAACATTACTAGAATTTGCAATTGCCGGGGCCCAAACACGCTCCATCATATACAACGCAACCTCTTGTGCTTAATGCAGGACGCACCTGCCTTCTAAAATGGCAGACGAACTTCATTGAGCCTGCTTTGACAACTTCCTTTCCCGCCTGCTGTCCTGCTCTATATTGCCAAGAGGAACAGTTAGACTCTAATTTCATTCGCTTGCACAAACTGACATGGTCAACGCATGAATAGTCTCATATGAACACATTGGGTACCGTCACCGTTGCGGTATATATATCCAGCACCAAAAATGCATTGCTCTTAGTTTGTGAAATAAATATTATTGTCTTTATAAGCTTGTTTGCATGTGCCCCTATTGCTTGTTCGCATGTGCTCCTGCTCGGGTGGCGCATCGTGCAGTAGTCTAACACGTTGTCGTCATATTTGTTGCTGCTGCTGTTGCTGGGCTGTGTGGTGCAAACTTGCAGGTAAGCGTGCAAAGTGACAAGATTAAGCTCCTGTTCCTACAGAATTCGCTGCGGCAGCTGCAGCCGCTTAACCAAGGCGCCGTGACCGAGTTTAAGGCACGCTATAAAGCCGAAATGATTACGCACGCCGAACGACAGCTGGCCGGCATACAGGGAAACCAGGGCAGCAACAGTAATGGCGGCTCAACAGCGCCACTACCCTCACCAGACGCGATGGTGCCCTTTCTTGACGCCCTCTACATTCTTAGCGACGCCTGGAGCTCGCTCGCCAGAGACACGTTACTTGAGTCCTGGACAAAGTCACAATTACTTCCGGTAAGTGTAGCACGAAAGCCAGCAGCAAACTATGCAGGTTTTTAATGCGTTTCTATCTAGTATCCGATTTATTATACGTGGTGGGTACGCCTACATAGAGCGCGGCTCCACGCGGTCCTCGGTACAAATACGAAACGTGCCAGCAGCAGCAGCGATCACGATTTACGCACCACATGCGAAGTACATCATGGTGAACGCCACGTGCCATAAATAATAGCTAATTGTGTTGTGTTGCGCTGTTACACTGTTTTGCGTATTACCCACCGTCGGCAGGTTCGAATCTATAACGGGCGGCGAGACATCGAAGAAGAAGCCATTCACGAGCTCAGCCAGGCAATGAAGTCAAGTAGACTGTGTTGCACAGTGGGTGAACGAGGAGGTAGTGACCGCAGCGGCGCCTCGGGTGTGTCTGGAGGTTCAGCAGCTGCCAGCCCTGCTGACGGCATCGAACTAAATCGACGTGAGGTTGAAGAGTTCTTGCACCTCGACGATTCGTTTCCTACATCATACTCGTTTTCCGAGGAAGCCTTCGAAAGCTCGAACACGACGCAAGGCTATTCCACTGAGGTACACCAGCTTTTCCCAGCTACCACATATAGCCGTTTCCTATAAAAGAAATAAGCACAAAGAATAAACAAGAGAATATGCAGTGCAACTGCACGTCAATCATGTGTTGGTTACGAATTGCATATATACCGAGAATATTATTATATATATACAAACGTTTAATACGCGTTTATTTGTTTTTCCATTATATGGCAGCGTGATCTATAAGGCTAGTGCGCTAGTTATGGTTGCCACCCACCAAAGTGTCGCCGGATTTATTCTTGTGGTTGATCGAATATTCTTCAATGATCATTGAGAATAGATTATAAACCCTAAGAGTTATATATAATAATTAAAAAAAACCCTAAGAGTTGGCGATCATAAGAACTATTAGAGGAACCTCTAGAAAGCTCAACATGTCCAATTTGCTACCGCTTAAAGCGCCCCTGATACATAAACAAGGTGACAGCGGCATGTAGGCCGTACTTGACTAACCAGATGTGGGCTTGCCGCTGTGTGTGTGTGTGTGTTCGGCCGCCGAACGCCAACCTCTCGCAGGCGATGGACGCGGCCCTGATGCAGTTCTACCACCTACGGCATTCGCGACAACGTCAGCTGACGCCCGACGAAATTCTTGCCATGCTCGACAAGATGGAGCAGTTCTTCACGCACCAGGCGCTGATCAGCTCGACGGACATCCTCGCCATTCACTCGCTCCGATCGAAAACCTACCAGATCGCCAGTAACTACTACCCGACACCGGCATCCGCTGTGGCCTCGTCGGCCGGCTCTGTCGTGACGCCGCCCAATCTCGGCCCGACGACGCATCCCGGCGCTCAGTATACCCCGCCGCTCCTCCCCGGGCCCCCGCTGCTAGCGCCGGGCGTTCCCGTACCTCATCAGCAAGCAGGGTTCCCCTCCACGTCCTACTGAAGACGCCGAACGTTGTGGATGGGCTAGCACGCAGTGAGGTCTGGGGTTCGTCTGCGTCGATGGACAGCAGCGTCTGCAAGCCGTTGATGTTTCTGCAGGCTGTTGTCCCTGCGGCGACTCTACCACCGTACCACCTTGCAGGGTGCGCTGTCGTTCCTTATGCTGTCCTAATGTTGTAACCGTCTGAACCGTCATAGTGGGGCGAGCGGTAACAGAAGCCGTAGTAATCATAGTATTAGTGCTACTAGTTTAAACGGTAGTCGTAGATGTAAATGAATGAAGTCGTCGTGGTCATCTCCCCACACCTCGTTGTCGTCGTCGTCGTTGTCGTCGTCGTCGTCGGACACAATAACAACGCCTTATAACCCCCGCCCTGCATCCCCTGGGAGCACACAGGTCCTGGAACGGACAGAAGACAGAAAGAGAAAGCTAACTGCAAAAAAGCTAGAAAAGCTTTCTGGACATGCCGAGCTGAACGGTTACGTGTCAACAAGAACTCGTCTTCAATTATTCTTCTCTCACCTGCAACAGCAGCAGCAGCATCGGCAAAACAACATCTAACTCAAAACCAGAACCAACAACCTCAACAATAATACCAAGCTGTATTATTCACACTATATGTGCACCGGAGAAGTATTTCATATCGGCACGTAGAGCCGACCACATCGGCACTGTTTGCCTCCTGTTAAACCGCCTGTTTGCGTCATTGAGCGCCAGCCTGGCTCCGGTATTCGGTACAGCTGCAGGCAGCCACATATCAAACGGACGGAAGCAGCAGGCCACGCAGTCGTCGGGTATGCAGCGTGTTGGTCGAACCGGCATACTGCTACGCCATAGGCCCGATCTTCGTGCTCGACTGTGATAATCAGAACCTCGATATCATTTTGCGGTTCCACCGAGAAGAGTGCGTGCAGATATTTATCTCAACATTTATATATATATATATATATATGTGCACACATATCAACTTCAGCTCAGGACAAGCCAAGCGGCGCTGTTGACCACACCTTACCCCCGCATAGGCTCACGCAAGCACACATATCACGTAAAGCGACCTTAGTAATGGTGGTGGTGGTGAATATTATTATGACCGATCACCGTAGCGAGTTAAAACTACAAAGGCAGGGAAAAGCAAATTTCAGTTAACAACAATAGGCAAGCAAGGGAAACAAAGCTAGGGAAAACCATTGCAGATGCACTAGCTACATATCATGGGCGTTTGGGGAGCCTCACGACAGGGTTTTAAGGTCAAACCGATAAGGCCATATGCGCCTACCGGACCACACAGTTGACTAGGGGACACACTGACTAAGCAAAAACAAACAAATGTGTATATATATATATATATATATATATATATATATATATATGGATATCCTATGCAGCATCTATGCATCTCACCGCTCAGCTCGGCCTCATAGTAGGTTCCTGCCTAAAGAGGGCGCTATCGTGCGCTGGCCAGAACGACACTCGTAGCTCACAATTGACCTAAGAAAAAAGGCACTATTCCGCGCAACCGAACGTACAATTCAACCGATCCCGCATCAACCGTTTATCGTAGAGCGGGTTCGGATCTTAAGCAATATCCATCACATATTGATATAATATACATACATCTATATACATACATCTATAGATAAATAAACACACCGTTAATTGCCTCCGCTGGCCTGCCAAGTGTCAAATAAGCATGAACATGGATCGTGGTCGAGTGTCGACAGGCGCCGGCAACCGCATTTCAAGCGGCATCGACAATAATATTAATAATAACAGTAATAATAATATTAATCGGAGTAGCAGCCGCAGCAGAACATGATGTGCTTGTCAGCATAAGCCAGTTCAACGCAAACAACGGCAAACGGAATAGACTTCTCAACGAATTTTCTCGGCGGCAACGTGTTATGGTTTTGTTCTTGTTGGTGTATGTGTTTATCCTTTTTCGTGGTTCTCGTTGCCCCGACAACAACAACAACAACGTGAATAGTCATAACAAAAATAATAGTAACAAAAACAGCCACCAGCAAAGGTACTGTCGTTTCGCCAGATCAGATAAGCGACTAGATAACGTCGCCGCTGGATAGACTATATCCTCTCTTTCTCTCTCGGCTTTGTGTTGGCTAATCGTCGAAAACAACATACATTTTTGCGCTCTGCAAAACAAACAGGCGATAAAAGACAAACTAGAATCGAACGGATGGCTAACTGATGAATATACAACGAAAAAGTGGAACGCATCATCAAACTCACGGCTGGGCTTGTTGGAAAGGATAGGAAGAGGAGTTCAACAAGTAGGTGAGAGAGAGATAACGTTAAAGATATATAGAGAGAGAAGAACATATAGGGGGCACAGAGGGCAACAAATGTCAACGCCATACCCTAGTGACGTCTCCCCCAGTACGTAGTTTGTGGCCGTGCTACGCTAACTAGGTGTGAGTTAACCAGACCCGATGTTTAGCAACGCTACGACGACCGCATTTCTAGTTTCTAGTTAGGCGCGCGGCGCGATGCCAAAACGGATAGAGAGAGAGAGAGAGGTGGGAGGCGAGCCAAGACGTTCGGTCCTAGCTCAACGCCGATAGTTCGTGGATAGTTAGCTGCCTAACTACTAGTTGGTGGCGGTGGTGATCAGTGGTGAGAGAGTTGGGATCGCGGCAAAACAGCTAACGTTGTTATCGTTGTGCCAAAGCTGAGGTGATGTGGCTGAGCCATGAGACGATGGTGGCGATATCGATCATCAGCGGCGACGATCTGGCGCCTAGTTGCCTAGTTTCTTTGCCGGCAGGCTGGCAGGCAGCAACTACGGCGGGCGTCGTTGGTTGTTAACGACGGCGTTACGTTTTCGACGTCGTCAAACGGTCCAGCAACCTCTTATCTACCTAACTATCCTAACCCTAACTGTAGCTGTAAACTGTAGACGCATAAGTAGTTCGCTTACGGGTGACAGGGTAGAACGATGACCGCTTAGCTAACGAATGTATAGATGAATGAACGGACAGACAGACGGACAGACGGAGACACGGACCTTAACGACCGAAGCAATGGATAAAATTACGGAAGAGTTAACCAACCGCTTTCGTTCTCGAGGCAGCGAGAATAGGGCGAGGGAAGAGAGCGTGAACATTGCCCGCTGAGGTGTTCTCACAGATCAGGCAGGTAAAAACAGATCACGTTATATAAACAAACAACAACAGCAGCGGCTGCAGCAGCAGCAGCAGCAGAACTGACGATTGGTTTTGTCTAACGCTGAAAAAACGGGCAAGAGAGGAAAATAAGTAAATGGCATATATATATATATATATATATATATATATATATATATATATATAGAGAGAGAGAGATAGGGAGAACTTACGGCTGGGCTGGCATTATTGCCGAGGTTACTAAGAGTGAACTGAATATATGCACCGACAGAATACGCAGATAAGTAACTGAATAGCCGTATTGTATTTATGACGATGACGAAAGGTGGTGGTGGTGGTGATGGTAGTGGGTACATATTCCAATGCATGTAGTGGTAGAGCCGTGGTAGGTAGATACGTGATGCCGATCTCATGTCCAAGAACGAGGTGAGAAGAGCGGTGGGCCGGTACGCAGCGGCGTCCGCCAATTGAAAGCAATAGAAATGTAGTTACGTTATGTAAGAGTATATATATACCAATGCGGAGCGTGCGACTTTTAGACGCACGTGAGGCATTACGCTTGCCAGCTATAAGTGAATGAACACAGCTGAAAAGAAAGAAAGCAAAGCTTCGCAGCAGCAGCGATCCCGCTACGAAAGCTGAATCGCTGTTCGTCTCGTGAATCGTCCTCGCTCCTCGTTTTCTGTTCAGGACATCTGTCCTGTGGCAAAGTGAGGGTGTTAGAGAGACAGTGTCAGTACGCGGCTACGTTTTGCGTTGACCCCCGAGAGCGATTTTTCGGGTTGGCAGACGGCAGATGGGGGCGACCCGACTCAGAACAACACTGAATGTAACAGGCAATAATAAGCAACGTGAAGTGAAACATGAAGTAGAACAAGCGAAGCGACGACAGAACGAGGCTGATGTACCAAGGGTGTGCGTGTAAGAAGACGTTCAAGCCGAAAGTCTGGAAGTACCGGGTCTCGTCAGGCAAGACAAGCTTCGTCCTATGCAACTATAATCCGTGGTTCGCGGACAACACCGAGCGCTGTCCCCATGTGTCCTCCTGCTATTTTAGCAAACGCTGGCGTTCGAACAGGGTCGAGTCGGTCGATGAAGTGACGCGACAACACGCCAAGACATGACGTACGATACGCCGCGAACACACACGCGAACATATAGCAATATTGCTACAAACCGCTCGATAACCAGACGACGATGGCAGAGCGCGTACCAAGTGTATAAACATAAATATATATATATATATATATACATGAATATATATGCATACATATTCACTCGTGCACGTACAAGTATGCATATGCAATGAACAAATGAAGTTCGATTGATGATGAAGAATGATTCACCCCTGCGTCAGCTAGGTGAACAGGAACTACGCACGCGAACAAACGGAACGATCAACACATGCGGCGAAACAGCAAGGGGCAACGAGCACTGCAATTGCTATAACAATAACTATCATTATTATTATTATTATTATTACTAAATGTAGTGGCCTGAGTAGAAGACGTCGTCGTTCTAGAAGTAGAAGTAGAAATAGCGGTAGTATTCGCGGAGACGGTGACGGGGTATTTGTATTGCACCCACCAGCACATTGATGATACCGCAGTTCTTGTTCGACGAAAATAACAAGCCATAGCAAGCAAGCAAAACAGCAACGCAAACGCCTAATGGCCGGCCGGTGTATGAATAAGACCGAGACAAAAATGCACTATTGTCATTCGGATAAGTTCTAGTAGTGGTGGTAATAATAGCAGTAGTAGTAATTGCAGTAGTAGGACTAAACATTATATACGTACATGCGACGAATGTTTAACATGATTATTATTCATGATGATGATTATTATTACTATGATTATTATGAATGCCATTATTATTATCATTATACATAAATAAATATATCTATCTATACATATACATATCTATCTATCTATACACATAGTCAATTTACCTCAGCATACGTATCTAGTACCTTGTTGCGATGCCCGGCAGGTCGTGACCGCAGCGGACGCGACGGCGATTACGGGCCGCCATGCAATGTTAATATACTGTGGTTATATCAATGTTAGTAGATCGAAACCGAGTCGAGACGTCAAAGGGCAAACAAAAAGCGAACAAGCGAAGCCAAAACGAAACCAGGCGAAGTGAAAGAAAGTAGATCAACTTGAATGTTGTTCGATTCGTCCGTCGACGGACGGACGAATAACGACAGCTAGTTGCAAAGATGCCTTCGGCGTGACGCGGGGGTGTGACGCAAGCCGCGCCGCCATCGGCATCTCGCCTCACCGCAGCAATAACCCACAAAGTAGCAAAAGAGAGATACATATCTATATACATATATGTATGTGGAGACAAGGAACAGAGAGAGAGAGAGAGAGAGACTAGGTAGCCAGAAAACAACTTCGTCGTCGCATTTGACAATTTAAAACGACGAAAATATTATATGATATATATATATAATACATATATATACGTATATATATATATATATATATATATATTGTATCCAGGAAGGACAGGCGAGAATGTTGCCACGCCGAAGAAGACTAAGGCGGTCTCAGAACACACTATTCTTATGCGTTACACGCATGTCGCGTTGTCGTCGCGATTGCCCGCCGATTGCCGATGGTTGTCGAGGTCGTTGTGGGTATCCTGTGGGGGTATACGTTTGAACGTCATGTCACGTTTTACATTGCCTATTACCACCCACTCATAGAGTCGTCTACCCACTCGCTAGTGCTGAGACAGAAAAAAGACAACGCAACGCAGCATGAGGATGAATGAAGATGATGATGATGTGCCAATGCGAGCTGCCCGTGCATGTTGAGGCTCGAGGCTCGGTTCGTTGAGAACCGTACGTACCGTTCCAGTACACCAGACAACAGAACGCGCTAGACACGCAAAAAACGTAATGCGAATAATAACGAAGAAGAGACGATGCTGATGACAACAGCGGCTGTATCATTTCTGCACTAATGAGAATAAGTAATAATTATAGTATCAATTGCAATGCAACACTTATATGTTACACTAATACGTTGAAGACGAACAAGAACAGGGAATAATCTTGATTACGGTAGTGCTGCTGATGATGATGGTGGTGATGATGATGATAATAATGATGGCGATGATACTGACGACAAGTTCGATTAAGATTATTACGTCTACCATTATCAAGGCAAGTCGACGAATTGAAATAAAAACAAATCGATATCACATTGTCCATTAATTATCATTGATGTGATTATGTTCCTATTCAATCATTTGTTTGTCCTACTTAGTAATGCAAAGCATGTGTTATAATCGCAATGTTTCATCGGCAAAGCGAAAGCGAACAAAATGGTGAACAAACAAGACGAACAAAATTTTATATCCTCATAAAAGCAATGATATGAATAATGACAACGACAACAACAGTAATATTAAACAAGTACAGAACTCAGAGCGAACTCAGTTGGAGTTGCTATCTGTCGAATATCGAGGCGAAAAACCCAAGCGCGGCTTGTAAAAGCGCGACAAGCAAAAAATAGTAAACATAGATTAATACGAAAACAACAAGCAGCCCGAAGGAGACGGTAGAATTAAGTGAAACGTGTACCAATAGTGGCCGAATGGAGGGGCAGAAAACACAAAGCAACAGAACAAAGTACTGCTAAATAGACAAAACGAACAAACAAATAAACAAAATGTATGCGGAAAATACAAAATGATCCCATTTTGGCAACTTCGCTGTGTCTTTCTTCGTGCCCGGTGGAAGTTGATTGGTTTCTCATAATGCAGTTAGTTAAGATGCCAAGTCATCCGCGGATCATCAAAAAAAAATATGCCGTTGCATGCATCGAACTCGAAGCTCATTGAACTTCATAGATCGTGTAGGTCGTCTTCCCTGTGCTGGAGGCTCAGCAGAACGTTGCTCAAGCAAGAGACTATGTACGTCGTTGCCAGTTACCTTGGTATTGTTTAACAATACCAAAATGTGGTGCCAAAAGAATATTTGAAGTTATCGCAAAGCTTCTTTAAAGTAGTGTAATTTTTAACAACAGCTTATATTTTTTTGTTAGAGGACTAAGTGGAAAATTTGGTTGCAAACATGATCACCATGGCGGGGAAGCTTTCTGGAAGCGTGGGTCGGTAGTGTAAAGCTCCAACCAACAGAAACCAGCCATGTCCGGAACTTATTGAGGAGTTCGGCTTGAGGCTTGATCCGCCGATGGTTGAGTGGCCTCTAGGAAACCCGTGCTAGGCGTCTGACAACAGGCGGCTTCCCTCCGAGAAGTCCCGGTGGCGTGCCTCCGCGAGGGACCCGAAGACCTTGGCCAGGGAGCCAAGTAGACAGATATGTAGGAGCCAGGGCCTTTAGGCACGAGGACCGGACCTGCAATTCTCAGTGTGCCAGAGAGCGAGTCCGACCCTAGTATCAGAGGAAGACCTCTTCGATTGCTTCTCGCGTCTCTCCTGGCGTATCTCTATTCTGAGCTTGAAGGAGGAAACCCCCTAATCGTGGCGTATGGGCGGACCTAGGGGTCGTTCCTTGCTCCTGGATATTTTTATATAGTGGGCGAGGGTGAGTTGCCGCCCCGCTCGTAAGCACTTCTGCTTTAGTTGTTTGAGTGCGATAGTCCACCAGTGTTTTGGCGAGCCGCGGCGTCCTTGATAGACCTCCGAGGCCGTTCGCCCTCCTGGCGTCTAACGGGCAAACAAAGAACTTGCCGTTATGGCGGTAGTCACATGGAGCTCGATGATAGGATGGTCGTTAAGGGACTCCTTCTCCTGTAGCGCCTTCCAGTTTAAAATTTTGTAAGCCTCAGCCCGGCGTGTGATAGTCAGATCAATGCGCACAAAGTGCGCACTTTGCTCCTCGAGTGTCTCCCTGTACTTCGGGCAGCCGGCGACGCCTTATTGCGCCGCGCGTAATGCAGCGCTTGCCTGTGATCTCTGGCTTATTGGCACGGTGCGAGATTTGGCACGAAGACCACCCCAGGTGAATTCGTTTAAAGTTCAGAACCCTGCCGGCACCAGGGGGGGGGGGGGCACTTAGACAAAGACTGTAAAGGGTCAATGGCCAGCGGTCCCTCCATAGGCAACGCCCTGCGGAGGGCAGCTTCGATGTATTGTGAGATGGTGCCCTCCATCATCAGGTCTATCCTAGAGCCCAACTCTCTGATCATGTTTGCGTAGGTCTTGCCTGCCTTCTTTTTTAGAAGGAAGGTGGTTGTCGTGCTGCGAGTCGATAGTACGCCGACAGTTCTTGCCGGTTTCGGATTAGGTTAAGATGTCGTATTTTCGGGCTGCCAGAATCCGAAGGGGACTCTCCTTCAGAATGCTGGTTCATGGCGGTGATGTTTTCAGCCTGCCGTTCCAGGACAAGGGTGTCAGGCGTGCGCTGCCATTCCGAGTCCGCGGTCTCGTTGACAGTCAGTGTGCCGACTACCTTCCTCCGTGGCTTAGCCTCTCTTACCGCGGCACGAAGTTCCTCCGCGAGTCTAAATTAACAAATTAATAAAAAATACTATTGAATAAATAATTCAATCAAGGTAGAGTAAAGCTAATAGGTATATTAGAGATAATTAAATAAAATTAAGTAAATACTAAGATTAAGCTAGTTTTAAGAAAATAAACTCGGACCGGTCTTAGACCGGTACTGTAGAAATTGCATTTTTTAATTCTTATTTAAGCGACAGGGTACAACATCAGACTAGCGATGTTGAGTACATAAACGGCCAACTTACACTTATGTCAAATTGGTACTTAAACACAGGCTGTGTTTAAATATTAAAAAGACAAAAATGTTAATTTTCACTCCGTGCCAAAGATTAATAAGCCGACAAATAGCAATTAAACTCGATAATACTAATATTCAACAAGCATTTGAATATAAATGCTTAGGTGTAACCCTTGACCCATCACAGACGTATCGAAATCACATAAATACCTTAGTTAACAAACTTGAACAGATTGTGCCCCAATTGGGCAAACTTAGCAATATTGGCGTATCCCCCGATGTAATGTTGATTATATATAAATCGTTATTCCTCTGTTACATAACATACTGCTTACCACTGTTCGGGTCAACGCTTTTAACACTTACACATAAATTACAGGTTGCACAGAATAATGCCTTAAGGGCAATTTTTGGCTACAGAGGGGATGAAAGTGTTTCTCATCTTTATGCTATTCATAAACTACTTAAAATACCATTATTTACAAATTCGAATTAGGCATTCTTACCCATAAAAACTTCCGCGGTATGTTGCCTCCAGATTTATCGTTTCATTTTACATTCAACACCAACAGGAATCGCAACAGCCCACCCCTGAGAATACCCAATACGTATCGTAACTATAGACTTAAATCGCCTGATATGGGCAAAATTTGGAACACTCTTGATAATGAATTACGGGAATGTACATCACTTAAGTTTTTCAAGGAAAAATGGCATCATAAACTACACAATGAACAATGCCTCGATCGATAAGACATTCAACGATATGCAGGTCATTATTATTATTATTATTATTATTATTATTATTATTATTTTAACTGAGTACCAATAAATACTAATAACACTATAGATAACTGGAATGACAAGTAAAACGATGTATGAAACACGGATGTTCTGTAAGGAGCGTGTATTTGAAGATGATAATAAACTGAACTGAACTATAGCACCTTACTATCCACTCCCTGTGCAAAGCAGTACTTCGGAAAGCTTTGCAGCACTGGTCATGGTGGGTCATTGTGGTTGTTATGTACAGTGTCGTTAATGAACACTCAACTTGTGAGCGTCTGTTTAAACCTATACACACAGCTAATTAGAAACACAGTGGCGAATATACAAATACGCTGTGGGTTATATGCATTTTCACATCCAAGAAGACGAGCTAGGCTACTGATTAGCTAGAACCACTGGTCGGTTAGTAGGCAACGTTCGAATTTCGAACACTTTTGAAGGGCTTTCCCCATTGAAGGGCTTTCAGGACTTCCTTTTATAAATTCGACCTTATCACAGTACCTTTGCAGTGTTCACGGATCGTGTTGGGCTCCCTGTCGCTGAGGCAATCGAGTGCAATTGGTCAGCCGTTACAGGCCTCAGGTTCCTGCACTCTTCGACAAAGTTTCACGAAACGAAGCCAAAACACGACCGCACTGGACGACTGCCAAAGGTTGACTAAAAGGCATGACCCGCTCGGTCTGCACCTGCACCGACCATATAATGGGCGATTGAATCGGCTGCAGTTGCGTTCCTAACAAGTATGTGACCACGCTCAAAGCGGGTCAGCGTGAGACCGTTAGGTATTTTTTTTGTCGTCCCTGAATAGACCTGGGGGCTCCGGCACACTCGGAAAGTCAACAGAACTCACTGCCCGACGAAACGTGTCATTTACAGTAGAGTGACGTGCTTGTCGACCTGCACTCAAGGCGCGTGACAGACCAACGCGTCTACAAGATCACCACAACAACGACATCGGTGGGGCACGACTAGGTCAACACCAAACCGCAGTCCTGTGCTTACGCGCGGCATCGCGTCGCCTAAAAGAGTTCCAATGTGCGGACAGGGTAGGGTAGGGTAATTAAGCTCCAGCCCCCTGACAACTTGCGGCCCATATAGCAATAATGCCCTAATCCTGTCCGAAGCCTAGGTCAATGACAACACCATTGCGGGTCCTGCTATTCCGCGTCCGGCACACCCGGGGCCGCATAAAACACCGGAAGCAATAACTGATATCTTGCCACTGTGGTCAGCCTAAGATTTAGTATGTAATAAAAAGAGTATCAATCATCGGCAGCATTGCGCTTAAGTCATAGTATTATCAGAACAGCTTGACGGCACTAGCGGGCTAATTGACTTACAGATGCTTACGCTTGACACACTTCTCAGCTGGTTAGATCAAATTTGAGTCACACGTTGGCAAATACTGTAATCAATGTGCCGTCACTGATTATAGTACTTTGTGTGTCGCTATATTTCGCTTAGTTAAGACAACTTCATTGCGTGTGGTGTAGCATGCTCATTGCTACACGTATATTTGTATTTACCGACTTAGGCCTGTTAGCCGCGGAGACGCACGTTTTTCGTTTATCCCGCTATATAAGGCTCATAGAGACCTTTCTCCAGCACTGAAACAGCTGCTTTCCGTAGTTTATTTAATATAAAGTTTATTCACTGTTTTATTGGATAGAAATTTTCTCACTGATCGTTTTAAAACATTTTAAGTTGAGAATCTCTTAGCTGGCAGGTCTTCTACGCAATCAGGCGTTTAACGCAAACATCTTTTGTCATAAACGAGCTCAGGGAAGTGCTTCTATGGAAGTAGTCTTGTGCAATATTTTGCTAGAGGCAGGAGCTCTATCTAGCCATCGTAGAGCGATATTAAATAATCGCTTTAGGCTGCCCTTTGTCCACTAAAAGAAAAAGGTTTTCATTTGCGTTTAATAAACCGATATTTCTGTCCGCATTGTACACTTAGTAAGCGTGCATGTTCGACGGGATCTAGTGTTATGTCATTCTTAATTCCTGACAAAGGTTTAGACCAAAATAAAAATACTACAGATTTAGCGCGTGATTATGGGAACTATTTGACTTCTACCAATATATTACGCTTCTTATAGTATAAAACACATTGTAACCTGTTACCAACCCCGAATGACTACTGTATTTATTTATACACGCATATCCAAAATAACCATTGCTCTATTAACTGATTCTACATCATTGGTCATATGTTAAAACTCAGATTTGTATTCATTTTTGTATTATCAGACACTTAAAGGACAATTTAACAATATTTACACATACGTTAATGTATATATATATAGCTCTTTGTCATTTGAAATAGTTCAGGTCCGAAAGTGTACTTATTGCCATATGTAGTGTCCTTCACGACTGGGTACGAGAGTCGGCAGAAGTGCGATTCGACATGCATTGCATTTGTATCAAATTCAATCAGCCTAACAAAGAAGACAGCATCGAAAGTCTATTTTGTGAAAACGTCTCTAAAGTAGTCGTTTCAGTGCAAACATCTGTGATTAAAGGTAGCATGCGCCCAGCTGGCTGTTGATCGCACAGATCATGTGGAACGAGCGAGCGTGACATGAACTGACGGCGTAGCACTTCATGAAGTAATCTCAGTGACTTCACCGAGGCAAAATAAACGAACCAGCCAGGCGATAAACAAAAAAGCGTCATGATCATCCGTGTGCACTTCTCGTTGCGTAAACAAATCCTCTGGAGGCGTAACTAGTCGGTGAGAAATGCTGGCTTTTTCAAAGAATAAATCCTATCTATACTATTCATAATATTAGTACTCATTGATTGAAACCGCATACATTCGTAGCGTCTTGGGCGTGTAGGTTTGCAGCCTCGTAGCCAATAGCACTGTTTCGCTACCGCAAAGAGCTTTCGATGAAGCTTTGCACAATAGCCATGTCATCAATATGTTTGTCGAGGCTCCGCGGTAGTTCGACGCAAATGTCGAACTCATCGGCGAGTCGCTCGATAAAGGCCTTCACTGCAGGTCCGCACGCTGTCCTCGACGCGGGCCGTCGCAAGTTTGAGGTCTCACGGACTCCATCATCATCATCGTATTTTTCGTTGTCGGTGTTGTCTTCAATGTTTTCAACGACTCCGTGGTTCCCGTCGTCCGAAACAGCCTTGTACTCAGCGACACCATCGTGTAACATCAGCCAAGACAGTGATGATACGTTTACGCTGAAACACACCATACATTAAGTCATACCTGCACATACTTAGATGCATACAAAATCATATAGACATTGAAGCTTTTAAAAATCATGCCAAGCTACGCTCAGTCAACCGGCAGCTTGGTCAGGCTGACGGACGCGAGTAAGCAAACCTCGTTTAGGATAAACAAATGCAAGGGTGACTTCCCATCTACACACTACGCAACTCGTCAACAAATATACACATCTCGTACACAAAAGTATACCATCTGTAGTCACACAGATCAGCACAAGGAACAACGACGACGCACTCATATTAAACGGAATAATAATTAATTGGGTTAAGCACGGGCATAAATAAGCAGAAAGCATCATTCAGCGCGTGACACGCCAACACGAAATGCTACAAAAAATGCTATGAACACCCCCAAAATGGCTTACTCCACCAAATCCATTAATTAATGGATTTGGTGGAGTGAGCCATTTTGGGGGATGGATATTTTCTGTTTACCAACACGGTGGTGGTGGTTTATACTATATCCGATGGAGGAATACCGATGATTAAAAAGCGTTTACAAAAAAACAAGAGGTCGCCAAAGTGAGTAATCAAATACAATGAAAATGGGAATGATATAATAATAGTAATAAATAGTAGTAATAATAATAATAGTAATAATAATAATATATTTTTTAACATATTAAACGCATTTATTTAGGAATTTAATATATACATTTGAATGTTTAAATCCACGGCACCGATGGCTCACTCCTCATCTATCACTCGTGTCCGAGTGGGAGTCTTGCCCGACCCCTGACGCACTCACGTGCTCTCTCAGAGGGTCAGGATCGAGTTGACTCCTGATTGTGGCGTCTGCCACCGCGGTTGCCTTTTTCAGTTCAATCTTTGCTTCCTCACCAAGAAGTGATTCTGCCAAGGAGCCAAATTGATTCAGGGATGCAGCATAGCACACTGCAGCAAGATCCGTAGCTCTTCTTATTCCAAGGCCTCCGTTGTCGATGGGGAGGCTAGCTCTCTCCCACGTGTTTCCTTCTAAGTTAATGTTAAGTACCTCGCTTAGAATGCTTCTGATGGTCTCGTCATAGGCTGCAAGACCCTCCACGTATTTCAGGGTCTGACATGTTCGTAGCATGTAGACGAATCTTGGCGAACCAAGACTGTGTCTCCATAGACACAGAGCCACCTGTGGGTGCATATTGGTCAGTCGTGGGCAAATTTTTACCAGGGTCTCTCGTTTAGCATCGAGAGCGCGTGGGATTCCTTCGGCCATTACGGGAGAACCTAGAACATCTAGGTTACCCTGAGTTACACAAGATATCCCAGGAAGTGCTTCCATGATTTCTTGTATAGCTTGCGCCTGATCTTGAAGGGTGCCTCCGACAGCTAAAACCTCGCATTTGGCTGCATTGAGAGTCAGTCCTCCTGGTTCCTCAAAATTCAGTATAGTTTGCAGATCTCTCGCCACGGCATTTGCGGGACCTCCCAAGACAGCGTCGTCTAGGTACCAGACATTGAAAGGGCTCTGTAGGCTTGATACCAGATCCGAAATGCCGAGGCAGAAAAGAGCTGGTCCCAATGGGTCTCCCTGCTGAATGCCAGTTTGTGACTCTATGGTTATATCTGTGTTCCAAGCAAGGATTGAGAAATCTTTATAACTCTGCCATATCATCGGATAGAGTCGTAGGGCTTTTCTCTTTACTTCGTCGAAAATTCTGTCTCTTCTTATTGTGTTAAATGCGTTTCGGAAGTCTAGTTTAACTAGTACTTTTGTCGGTCCTTCTGCTTCCAGAAAAGCGCGTGTAGCGTGTACAGTAGCCTCCGCTCCTCCTCTAATGGCAACACCCATTTGATGGGGTGAAACCGCCGCAACAATTGCCCGTTTGTTCATGGCCATCGCAATCTTTGAAGCCGTTCTTCGTAGAGTTAGTCCGCATGCTATGGGCCTAATAGAATTATCTTTCTTTCGGAGGGCAGTTAAACTTGCACCGTAGAAAACGGGTTGGCAGAACGATGGCAAAGCCCCATTTAGCACTCTGGCCATAAAAATGCCCAGCTCGGTTAGTAAGCGCTCCGAAGATGGAATCGTCTGGCTTAGCATGTCTCGAAGATGTCGAGGCCGTAGGCCGTCTAAACCGGCTCCACTTGCAAAGGGGAAAGATCGAATGGTATCAAAGACGAGAGATCCTTCAACTCTATCTAGGTCTAGTGTGGCGGGCTGTTGCAGAAGATCTAACTGTTCTTGACACCCGGGTGGACTAACTGGGTGTTTGCTCCGTAGTTCAGACTCGGTATGTTTATCGTGTGGTGCCAATGTGTCTAAGGACAGTAGCGATCGAGCAGCGGAACGAATATCGCCTTCTGCTAATTTCATCTCTGCCTGGCGCACGCTGTGTTGGTCGTTACTGATATAAAACCTCTTGCCGATTGTGCTGGGTGTGATCGAATCAGTGAGAGTTTGAAGTGTTCGAGAACCTATTTGTGCTACATTACTTTTAATAATTTTTGTTAGTGTTTTTTCCAGAATTTTTTGGCGAGGCAGTGTAAACATCAATGACGGAAGCATCATAAGATTATTCCAACTTTCAAGGTCGAGCTTTGTGTTAAAATTGCTTAATGCTGTCGTGTATGCTATAGCACAGATTTCTCTCGCCCCACGGGGTATGATTCTGGCTAGTCTTAAATTTCGTCGTAAGTTCAGACCCAAAACCGTCTCGAGGGCCTCCACCACCTGGTCGTCGAATGGTTGGAGAAGCTGGTTGAATGTACCCGAACAGTCCATGGATCGTATGATATGTACGATGCGACACGCGGAGAACGACGAGCGGAGTAGGTAAAGCCCTTGGTGGGCTCCGACCAGAGGCAGACGTTCTTGCATCGCCCACAATCTGTCCATCATGGGGCGAGTAGACTCGACAGTGCATCATGCATTCCTGAAACCTCTCAAAAAAAAAAAAGACTCGACAGTGCAGATGGTAGGAGCGGTGCGCCAAGGAGCGTAACTTCGTGTTCAGACACGACTCTACACCCCGGTAGTAAGTAAGTAAGGCACTCAATGTGGAGTCGTCCGGGTCTATCCCCGGCGCGAACACCTCGCATTTGGCCGTGCTTAACACCAAGGCACTGACTGTCTCAAAGGCAAGAATTCTGCGCACTTCCTCGAGTAAGTCCTCCATCGGTCCACCGAGTGTGCCATCGTCGAGGTACCAGGCGTTGAAAGGCACTTGTATTGAGTTGACCAGCTCACGTATACCCAGGCTGAATAGAGCCGGCCCCAAGGGGTCTCCCTGCTGTATACCTGATGCCGAGGACAACGTGTAGGCCCCAAACAACAGCAACTGCACGAAGTATATGATCCCTTCGAATAGTATTGAATGCATTGCGAAAGTCCAACTTCAAGAGTGCCGTTCGGGGCGGGCTTGATTGGACGAAGGCTCTTGCTGCATGTACAGCTGCCTCCGCCCCGCCTGCTAAGCCAGAACCCAACTGGTGCGGGCCAAGCTGCTCAAAGATAAGATCTTTGGCCTCACGACAGGCTATTTTTGCAGCAATCCTCCGTATCGTGAAAGAACAGGCGAATCGATGAGTTCTTTTTGCGGAGTGCGAATAGCTTGGCGCCGAATATAATCTCCCTGACCTCAGTCGGCAGTGTACCCCATCTTAAGACGTCCACCACTCTGGCAAGTGCTGCGGCCAGTCTCCTTGCCACCGGTCCAAGCACGGGTGCAAGAAGGTCCTTTAGATGACGCGGACGCAAAGCGTCAGGACCGGCGGACGAACTGGCCGGAAAGCTGGCAACAGCTCCCAAGACATCATCGACTGAAGAGTGACGCTGCGTCATAGAGTCAGGAGGGTCCGGAAAAACCGAGTCCGATGGAGCAGGTGGGTGCTTGGCGGCAAGCGAGGCCAGGACTTCGTCTCCCGAAACAAACGAGTCCGTAGAGCATAGTAAGCGGGCTGCCCCGGAAACGTCTCCCTCGGACAGTTTAGACGAAACGCGGCGTGCCGAGTCCTCAGTGGAGTCGCACGCATCTGATGTGACTCTTCTAACACCACCTACGCGAAATTCGAACCGCCAGCCGTCGCGGAACGCTCGGAGGTTCGACCGAACAGTCGCTGCCAAAGAGGTGGACGACGAAGTGCGAGGTGGCAGTTGAAGGACGACGTAAGCGAATGACAAGAGCGACCCCCACGAGGGGACGTCGTTGTTGGCCGCCACAAGGTCGAGGACGTCGCATAGGAACTCGGCAACCAAAGGCCTCACAGCCCGGGGGACTACACGCATTACCCTAGATTGTTGCGACGCAAGTATGAGCCTGTCGACCAGCAACTGTCTAGGCTGTGACGGGAGTGCTGGCGTGGAGGAAGCAGTCGAAGGCGAATCGGGAGTTGTAGACGTGGGACGACATCTAGCTTGGTGAATGGGGAGACCGCGGCGAGTGAAGTCCCGGCCGCATCTGGGCAAGTGACCCTTACGGGAGGGTTACCTGCTACTGAAACGGACAGACGAGGGGGATGGGGGGCTGCGCCGGGGGACTGATATATAGTAATAATAATAATAACCTCACAATTGTATGATCAGCAATAAACAATAAAAAAAAAATAATAATAATAATAAAAAAAAAAAAATAATAATAATAATAATAATAATAATAATAATGCCACAGTATCACAGCGCTACCAGGTCAGGTGGGTTGCTGAGATTGCAAAAAACGCATATACTCTGACTTAGAGAGAAGATACCACTTTGTACCCATCGCCATGGACACGGTAGGCCTAATCAGCAAGAGTACAAAAATATTCCTTAAATACATAGATATCAAAATTAGACTACCTCAAAGACATAGGTATATATTATTAACACGGGTGACCAACGCGAGGACGAATTTTTACGTCAGCAACTCTCGCTCGCAGTGTGTAGGGGAAACACCGCAGCTATCATCGGCTCTATCTAGGAGTGGGGGTGGGCCTAAGCGGGTACACGTTTGCGTCCCACAATAATAATAATAATAATAATAATAATAATAATAATAATTTCACATCAAACACCGATACGCAACCTGACGAAAAGTTACTAGTATAAGTCCTATCACATGCTCGCAGAAATTTAAGACTAGCCAGAATCATACCCCGTGGGGCGAGAGAAATCTGTGCTATAGCATACACGACAGCATTAAGCAATTTTAACACAAAGCTCGACCTTGAAAGTTGGAATAATCTTATGATGCTTCCGTCATTGATGTTTACACTGCCTCGCCAAAAAATTCTGGAAAAAACACTAACAAAAATTATTAAAAGTAATGTAGCACAAATAGGTTCTCGAACACTTCAAACTCTCACTGATTCGATCACACCCAGCACAATCGGCAAGAGGTTTTATATCACTAACGACCAACACAGCGTGCGCCAGGCAGAGATGAAATTAGCAGAAGGCGATATTCGTTCCGCTGCTCGATCGCTACTGTCCTTAGACACATTGGCACCACACGATAAACATACCGAGTCTGAACTACGGAGCAAACACCCAGTTAGTCCACCCGGGTGTCAAGAACAGTTAGATCTTCTGCAACAGCCCGCCACACTAGACCTAGATAGAGTTGAAGGATCTCTCGTCTTTGATACCATTCGATCTTTCCCCTTTGCAAGTGGAGCCGGTTTAGACGGCCTACGGCCTCGACATCTTCGAGACATGCTAAGCCAGACGATTCCATCTTCGGAGCGCTTACTAACCGAGCTGGGCATTTTTATGGCCAGAGTGCTAAATGGGGCTTTGCCATCGTTCTGCCAACCCGTTTTCTACGGTGCAAGTTTAACTGCCCTCCGAAAGAAAGATAATTCTATTAGGCCCATAGCATGCGGACTAACTCTACGAAGAACGGCTTCAAAGATTGCGATGGCCATGAACAAACGGGCAATTGTTGCGGCGGTTTCACCCCATCAAATGGGTGTTGCCATTAGAGGAGGAGCGGAGGCTACTGTACACGCTACACGCGCTTTTCTGGAAGCAGAAGGACCGACAAAAGTACTAGTTAAACTAGACTTCCGAAACGCATTTAACACAATAAGAAGAGACAGAATTTTCGACGAAGTAAAGAGAAAAGCCCCACGACTCTATCCGATGATATGGCAGAGTTATAAAGATTTCTCAATCCTTGCTTGGAACACAGATATAACCATAGAGTCACAAACTGGCATTCAGCAGGGAGACCCATTGGGACCAGCTCTTTTCTGCCTCGGCATTTCGGATCTGGTATCAAGCCTACAGAGCCCTTTCAATGTCTGGTACCTAGACGACGCTGTCTTGGGAGGTCCCGCAAATGCCGTGGCGAGAGATCTGCAAACTATACTGAATTTTGAGGAACCAGGAGGACTGACTCTCAATGCAGCCAAATGCGAGGTTTTAGCTGTCGGAGGCACCCTTCAAGATCAGGCGCAAGCTATACAAGAAATCATGGAAGCACTTCCTGGGATATCTTGTGTAACTCAGGGTAACCTAGATGTTCTAGGTTCTCCCGTAATGGCCGAAGGAATCCCACGCGCTCTCGATGCTAAACGAGAGACCCTGGTAAAAATTTGCCCACGACTGACCAATATGCACCCACAGGTGGCTCTGTGTCTATGGAGACACAGTCTTGGTTCGCCAAGATTCGTCTACATGCTACGAACATGTCAGACCCTGAAATACGTGGAGGGTCTTGCAGCCTATGACGAGACCATCAGAAGCATTCTAAGCGAGGTACTTAACATTAACTTAGAAGGAAACACGTGGGAGAGAGCTAGCCTCCCCATCGACAACGGAGGCCTTGGAATAAGAAGAGCTACGGATCTTGCTGCAGTGTGCTATGCTGCATCCCTGAATCAATTTGGCTCCCTGGCAGAATCACTTCTTGGTGAGGAAGCAAAGATTGAACTGAAAAAGGCAACCGCGGTGGCAGACGCCACAATCAGGAGTCAACTCGATCCTGACCCTCTGAGAGAGCACGTGAGTCAGAAACTTCTTGACGCGTACAAAACTAAAAAGTCCGCGCGAGAGATAATGAATAACCTTACATCAGCAAGAGAGCGTGCCGTCTTTCTAGCGGCTCTACATTCCTTCAGCGGGGGCTGGCTTCAAGCGCTGCCCTCCCGTCAGCTTGGCACCATGCTGGATCCAAACCCCTTCCGCATGGTGTCAGCTCTTAGGATAGGCGCCCCCGTCTGCCAGCCCTTCACGTGCCTCTCATGCGGCCAACCGGTTGACTCGGACGGTCTACACCCGTTAAGCTGTCTAAAAAGCCCCGGCAGACTTACAAGGCACACTGAACTCAACGCCATAGTGAGAAGAGCTCTTAGAAGGGCAGGGATACTATCTACGCCCGAACCAGTAGGTCTTAATGGCAGCAGTGAGTTGCGACCTGACGGGGTCACCATCCCGCTGTGGTCGCACGGAAAATGCCTTGTATGGGATGTAACGGTTTCATGCACGGCGGCGTTATCATATTTACGTCACAGCGCAGTCGAAACGGGATGGGTAGCAGAACGTGCGGATTCTGAAAAACAAAGGAAGTATCTAGAACTATCTAGAAGCTACCACTTTGCACCCATTGCATTAGAGACACTCGGCCCCATCAGCACAGGTACAGCAAAACTCCTGCAAGTCATCGGAAAACGAATCGAAGACGTTACGGGCGATCGACGCGAGGCCATGTTTTTGAGACAGATGATGTCTTTGGCCGTGTGTAGAGGGAACGTGGCTTCCATTATAGGCGCCATGAACTGACAGAAAGCGAACAGAACAGGACAAACATGATTTAAACGTTCATACCTCACAATTGTATTAACTAAATAATGATAAATAATAAATAAAACTCGTATAAAAAAAAATAATAATAATAATAATAATAATAATAATAATAATAATAATAATAATAATAATAATAATAATAATTTACCTTGATTGAAGCTTGCTGCGGTCGGTGAGCTGACCTATCTGGTTCGGCAGCGTCGCTGAGTCAGCCGATTGATCGATTCCGTACGTTCGTGCCGAACTGTAGCTGGGGGAGGCATCATCATTACTGCCGTCGCTTTCATCGTCTTCTTGTAAGCTCGGTCCTCTACTCTGGCTCTGCTTCGGTGAATTCACTGAATTATAAACAGGCTGATTATCATCGACCAGTGGCAGGTCGACAATGCAGGCGAGAACGAGCGAAATACCACCTGCACCGTCCGTCTGAATCGTCATAGGTACGTGGCTCGCCAGCAGGTACAGAAGCGCGTCCGGCTGCATCGACCCGATTGGTGGCTCAAACTGTTCGTTATACAGTTGAATCAGCTCGTCGGGGAACAGCACGCTGCCCACTTCCGTTAGCAGTGTAAGAACATTGCAATACAGATCGCCATTAGCGTCAACCGCATCATCGTCATCATCGTTCTGAAGGGGCTGACCGAGGCTCGCGTAAGCTACGTTGCTGTTGGGAAAACGTGGCGCTGGCATTGCGAGGGCGGCATCCCAGCGCATGGCTGAAGAAGCTTTACAGTGAACTTTTGTTTTCTGTGAATTCTTGTGATAGGCAGCAGCAACAGCTTCCTTGCTGGCCAATGTCCGGCTCTTCACGAGTCGCTCCAAAGAATGGTTCCGAACGCTTTGACCGACGCCCGACGCAGGCCGAACAAAAGATCCACGGTTGTGTAGCTGCTTGTTGGACTTAGCCATATCGCCGGTCTTAGTAGGCACCGAAACAGTTGCAGATTGAGTTCGGGCCTCTGCTGGATGAATGCAGCCGTCGTACCCAAAAACTAGCTCAGTGGGAAATGATACATGTAGTAGGTCATTCCAATTGCGGAAGCCAAGACAGCGTGGGTTCACCTGTATGCCCGACTGCATTCTGAAATGATCGCCAAAATTCTCCGTTTGTAGCGGAGCTTTGATAGAGCGGAAAGCACTTCGGATCTTGGCTGCCAGATAGGGTGGCATTCCGCCCTTCTTCAGCATGACCCACTCCTTGTTGCACGTGAATACGTCCTGAAGTGCAAGGAACATATCACTTGCCTGGCCGTACCCAAACTGACTCGTGTCGAAATTGGTTCTTTTAATAAGACTTCGTATGCTTAGCGGGCCAGAGAGTGCAAGCGTAACGATTAAAGGCGCAAGTCCCTCATCTGAGGGCCGAACCTGCATGTTCTTCAGGCGAATCATAGGCAGCTGGCAGTCGCGATACACGACAAGCTTGGGTGTCCGACTAAGAAACTCCACAAACGCGAGACCACTGCCCTTCCGGCGTTCGTCGTACTCTTTTTGAACGAGGCCGTATGGCGCGCAACCTTTACTGGACCGGAGCAGCTCTGTAAGAGTTTGGCGGATCTCGGCCTGGCTATCGCCCGCCGGCTGCTGCGTCATAAAGCCTGACTTATTTTGCTGCAGCAGTACGCTCGTTCCGTGGATGTTGTAGCGAACGCTTATCTGCGTGGAGTTTTTCAACAGTTCAAATATATTGTTTCGTCCGTACTGACGGGAGCACGGTACTAGCGCACCAAAGTTAAGGTAGTACTGCTCACATAAGACCTCGTATACGATTTCCCGTTTCTCTGGCGTCGCTACCTTACTGAGGATCTCATTCACGTTATGCTCGAAGCTGTCCTTAGTGAGACTGCTGCGGTTATACGATTTCAGTCGCACTATCGTCTGAGAAGAAAGTTGAATGACTTCTAAGAAATCGAACGTATTCTGAAGGTAGTCCCTGAAGGCTTCCTTGCTCTGCACTATCCAGCGCTGGCCGAACATCTTCTTGTAGAGATCCCGGACCCGACTTAAGTCGACACCGTCCTGGTAGATCGACAGCATTCTGTGAAGATTCGCGGTCTGCGTAGTTAAGTCCACGCCATCTTTCGTGTCGTCGGTGCTGGACGTACCACTCTTGTCCTGGCTGTTGATCGTTGGGCCTTCGACCGAAAGCCGGACCATGATAACGACTTCACCGTTCAAGTTAGTTTTCGTCACCGTAACCCCGGACATCTTTCGAAAGAAACTCTTGATGTTGCCCCCAAAGGCCGGCTGCGCCTCAAATCGCCTAAAGTACAACTTCGGGATGTCGGATGTTGCCAAGCCATCCTTGTGGAGCGCCAGTAACACACGCAGGTTCGTCTCGAGGGTTTGGTCGCGATGGTAACCGCAGTTGCTCGAAACTGCGTTAGAAGGCCTTGACTGTGGTGATGGCTCGTTAGGAGACAACGGTCTAGTAGGAGAAGCGATGTCTCGTTGATTAACACTCGACTTACTTTGAAATGGGCCTGGATCAATCTTCGTCTTGAATGTTGTTACGTCAGCCCTGGATACGGAGCCATTTGCTTTGGTCGGACGTAGGCTGGTAGAGCTCGAGGCAGCGGTGGTAACGGTGCCAGCCGTGCGCGTACTTGCATTTCTGTTGTCGATGTACAACCGGTTTTCACCATCAGTTAAGAACCTGAGCTCTGAGCTTCTGTTGTTTAGCTCATGTATGAACTGGCACAGCTGTTTTGGTAACAGGGCACGATCGTGACCCGGTTTCGCTTCGCAAAGATCGTCGACGCTCAATGGATGCTCTGTTACTCGGCTGATCACATCGTGCGCAAGCGCCTCCAAAGCACTCTTTTCCAATGATTCATCGGACAAAGTTATGCAGTTACCCATTTGTACACAGAGTGTTTCGCCCAATAGACGCTTGCACTCTATAACGTTCTGCCGACTGGCGCGCAGTCTACCGAGTTGTGCAATTTGAGAGAACAAACGGAAGCGACTAAGGCACACGCCGTGTCGGAACGACTTTAGTAGTTGCCTGACGACATGTTCAAGACGTACGCTTGGAACGGAGAACGCGTTTTTCGTTGGGATGTATACGGCACCCGTTGTCGTTTCGATGTCTTGCACATTATAAGAGCAATTAAGTGGCGGTAGTACAACTTCTTCAAAGCCTTTTTCTCGCATGATAAGCAAATGGCTGGCTATGAACGTCCTGATGACGATATCCAAGTTCTCCTCGCGGCAATCTGAGTCATTGCAAAAAACGAAATCTGGCATCGTGACGAAAAGTCGAGGTGCACTTGTCGAAATAGATCCTTCCAATAGAAAAGCGAAGTCATGCGAAATTACTCGTCCAAAGTGCGAGTTGTTTATACAGAGATTTATCAAACACTTCAAGGATTTCTCGTTAAAGCTCGCTAGCTCAATCGACGCGCCCTTGTACCGAGGATAATGATTCAGGAAGTCGGCCGGCGTCTTGGCGTAGCGTTCGAAGCACAAATGTGCCAGACACTCAGGCGGCACTCCGCCTACTCCATACTTCAACATATATTGCTTCATGAGGTCTAAATGGCGATACTTTCCTACAAGGCTTTTTTGATCCACGTCGATGTCGAAGCGATCAGGATATCTACGAGCGGCTTCGATACAATCTTCAGTCGAATACGTTCCATTGCTCGCAGACCTCGGATCGGATCGGTCCGACAACCTCGAAAATAAGCCTGTTTCGTAATCGATGGGTCGTTCAGTTAGTTCGAGCATCCGTGAAGCGAGTAGGTCGACCTGCGATTTGAGGCCAGCGACGCTCGGTTTATGGTAGACGCATACGCGACCCATGCGGACGTACATCATCTGGAAAACCCGCGTAAGCATGACTGGTCGCGTGGCGTCGGCTCCACTTTCCAGAACCACAGAGAGAGACACGTCAGCAGCGGCAGAAACACTCAGTAGGACCACTGCCGTATCGACGTGGTGAACAAAGTGCGCGAATTCATGCTGAAAATCACGTTTCGTCATGTTTACTTCGCCGAGAAAGTCCTCCAGGGGCGCCTCGTCGTACAGAAACTTCGTGGTCATGTCGTCGGTGCGTTGGATAGCCTCATCAAATGATACGTCTCGGAAGGCCACGTTTTGAGACGAGACGTTCTTCACTGTCAGACCGTCTGGCGCCACGTCTGCAGCATGCAGGACGCTAGTTCCCGTTTCGGCACATTTCATCATAGACGCCGCGACCTCTGGAGTCGTTGCGGTCTTAATGCCCGGATGATCGCGCAGTTTATCGCATTCCACGTAGGCCTCCCTATTTAATCCTTTTCGCACAACTCGAATATCGCCGTTAAGCCGACTCCAGACATCATAGTGAGCCAAAAGGTTCGGATAGCAGAGAATGTACTCCTTGATAAAGTCCGCCTTTTTCATTAAGCCGTTATTCTGTTCGAGGATTTTGCGTGCATTACGTCTCAACTCGGGTATGTGATCGCTGTTGAGTTTGTCCGAGCTGATCAAACGCTCGTCCGTCGGACCCTTGAGTACTTCCAACCTCGAGGATGAGCAATGCAATAACGGTCTAATATGCTTGATTGTTATGGAAACGTGCTGCACGAAAGTCGCGACCGATGCCATGCAACATCCTACCGGATAATACTGTCGAAAATAGTCAAAAAAAACCTCGCAGAATGTCAAGCGATTGGGGATTCCTTCACATTTGAACAACTCGGCGCTTAACAAATCGATATCGTGCTGTTCAATGGCGCCCACGTCGAGCGACATATCGTAACCGCCGGGACTTTCGAGTGGATACAAATAGCCCTTGTAACAAACAAACTCGCTGACCATATATCTGTAATCATCAACCGTGTCGGTGACGGGCATGAGCGCAGGTTGGGCCGCAAAAAACGATATCCGTGTCAGGAACAGGAAGAATCGACTCACATGGGTCTCGTTGGCAAACACGCAGGTCTTGTTCATGGCGATAAGCACAAAGTCGAACATTGGGAGAACCCCATGCAGGTAGTCTACGAGGTCCATCATGAAGCGTGTGCCACCGTCCGCCTGCCGAAATTTGCCGTGTTCTATCGGCTCGAACTCCAGCTCCTCGTTGTAACGCTCCTGGTACAGGTGAGGCAAGCAGGTCAAAAGCACGCCGGGCTCGAGTTCGACGATTGAGCGAAGACGATCGACGCTGACCGCGCACCGCGCCGCCACCCTATCGCCGCACCTCACTAGCAAGCGACTGTGGCGCTCGATGAACTTCATGACGTCGTCGAGCTTCGCCTCGTTCAAATTGGCCCGGCTGAATTCCATCGCGCGCGACAGCAGCTCGCCAGGCGTTACAAAGCGTCGTTCTTCATTCAGCTCAATTAGGGTCAGGAGAAACAACGTATGCGGAACGTTGATCTTCCCCTCATCTGGTATCAAGTAAAATACGGCGAATTCTACCATTAACAAGAAGTTAAGCGGCAGCAAGCGACGGCCCTGTAACATCTCCCGGGACGTCACCGTCGCTGAGGCGCGCTCGTGCAGGGTCCGGTAGTCAACGAGTCGCGGCATCGATTGACGCATCAGGACATGCCGTATCCGGTCGTGGTAGAGTCGAAGCTCGCGTGCAGATGCTAGCCGGGTCGTATAGACAGCGTGGCCCTACAGGATGAACCAAAGTCATCAAAGCGCACCAAGCAAAAATCGAACAGAGAAACATAGTTATGATTTCCTCACACACACACTTCACGATCATTCCCATATATATATATATATATATATATATATATATAATATATATATATATATATATATTTATTACAGTCGTACATAAAGAAATACTGAGTCAACTCCAAAATAGAAGAAGAACAACACACTATATATATATATATATATGTCAGCTTCTTGCAAGTCAACGTACGCATGCGCTGACGCCGAGCTCCCTGGAAAGAGCGGTTTTCTAGTGAACGCAGCGAGTATCTGGCTGGTGAGAACAGTGCGAGAGTGCCGTGGCCTCAAGATCAATTTCTGCCAGGAAGTGGCAACTTCCTTCCATTGCGCACAACAAAAGTTCAGAAATTCATTCGGCCGGGCGATCAGCACAGGGGGAAAGATGCCCCAGACCCTATCCTATAGAGGCAGCTCTTAAATGGTATTCCCTTTCAAATCGCATGGTGGTATGCTGAAGTAATAGACACTGTAAAAAACTGTTTTTATTTATAATTACAGTAAACAAGATGTTTTTATTGTTTACACTTTTAAGTGCAGCCATACGTTTGCCTTAAGGTGGTATTTTAAAGTTTGAAATTAATATGTTTCGACACGCTTTACTTACTTTATGTGTTAGCGCAATTTGTCCTCGTATTTTAAAGTCACTTTAATCATATTTCGAATGGTCAGTTACGTTACTATTGAAAGTAAAAAACGTGCCTGAAGTCAAGTATGATGAGTTAGTCGTTTTTCTCTTGTATATAGCATAATAAGTAACGAAAAGGCATGGTCAATATTACAGTGCCTTGCCATGATTTCTAAACAAATGTGTAATAAACTAGCTAAAGTACTTGCTTAGAGAGACTTACTTGCATGATCGCTGCTTGCGTGGTCGGATCAAGCTAGCGCAGTCGATTAAAGAAAGAACTCGAAGACTAATAGGTAATAATCGACCAGTTTAGTTCTTCCAGCAAGTATATTCCGTTGCTGCAGCTTCACCGCGCAGCTAACGCAAAGAGTACCGGAGCTCTTCGGAACAGAACGTGATCATTTCGGCCATGCGTACATAATCTGAAAAATATATTTTGGCGTTGTTTTAGACACACAGGGAGAGAGAATTATTGGTTTAGGAGATCGCGAGGAATTGATTTTTCGATAGGTTATAAAAACATCTGAGGTTCAGATGAAAAACGTTGCTGTTGCTGCTGTTGTTTCTGCGGCAGCTGCTCAAGGCGTTGGTGCCTCCGACCGAAACCGTCTCCCGTGGGCTGTTTGCGGCGGTGCGCTTTTACTACTACTACTGGCCTACACAGGCCTAACCCCTAGTCGATGTAGTCGGTGGTTAACCGCATCGCTGTTGGCACCTAAGTAATTCATTGCAGCCTGAAAGGAATGTCCCTCCTTGCACTCACAAAGCAAGCAGTAAACGATTTGCTGCTGTTGCTGCTATTCTAAGACCGTTGCATTTCTAAACGTTGATGTACACTCGGGCCATTGTACTGCTTGGCATGTCTCTCCTCTTCTGGTCGTATTATTATTATTATTATTATTATTATTTCCGTTTACGTGGTGTGTTCATGAAGGAGAAGGAGAGATGGGCAGACTTCATGGACACATAACCCCTCATCCGCTGGAATGGGTGGCTATGTCCATGAGTCGCTCTTGCTGCTTCTGCTGTCAGTGGTGGCGAAAGAGAGGCGGTAGCGTTGAGCCTGTCTGTCTAAGCTGCTGGCCACGTGGGAGTGAGATTTGATGCCATGATCGGTAGCTGCGGCAGCGTCACCGTCGATGAAGGTTCTGGGTTCTCAATGTCAATCGATCGACCGTCTACAGGCGGGAATGCGACGAGTACAGGCTCGTGTGGCGGCCGGCGAACTAGCAGTGCTGGCGTACGTACGGTGGTCGTCGAAAGCGGCTCACTGCCGGCTGAATTGAAGTAGTACCACGAGGAAGCCGATAGGGGAAGTCGAGAGGGAGCGATCGGTGAATTGTTTCGTCGTCCACATCATCTACCCTCCAGATCAGCAGGCAGATCGAGATGCGCTTGCTGATGCGTTCAGCATTTAGAAGTTAGTAGTAGTAGTATCTTGTCGTTCCGTGCTTTCAGATGTGTGTAGTTGAATAAGTCAACAGGGTGCTGCGGTTGCCAATCGTGATGACAACGGTGTAGTTACGCGCATTGCGATGCATCGAACGGCTCGCGGACAATAAGCATTGCGCTTCTGTTTTCCGATGCTCTGCGGCGCGACTCTTTCTTACTGGCTGCTTCATGCTTTCCATTTGTGGAGCTACGTAGTGTGGCTTCGTTGGTGTGCACTTTGCACCAACATGAAGGTAGAGAACACGACACAGGTTGCAATTCCAGGATTTCGTAAAAAGTTCGTGTAATGAACACAAAATACAATAGAGGAGTTCCTGGTCACGGCATCATGAAAATCATGTTGGTTCATGAGATCACGAAGGAGCCCTATAATATTTGGACGAATCAGTGTAAATGGACTGTGAAAACATCGATGGTTGACGTGACCAGGGACTCCTCTATTGTATTTTGTGTAACTAACACAAAATACAATAGAGGGGTTCCTGGTCACGGCATCATGAGAATCATGTTGGTTTATGAGATCACGAACGAGCCTTAGAATATTTGGACGAATCAGTGTAAATGGACTGTGAAAACATCGATGGTTGAGGTGAAAAACGTGTGTGAATTACCGCCAGCTACTTATTATTATTATAATAGGCGGCACCTGGTGTCGTCCGCCGTGTGGCACCTCGTCTCTTGCGTACGCACGCTCGTCTGTCCTTGGTTAGTGTACAAAGGGTCACGTACTTTCTGAGAGCAAGTGCGTTCGAGATGCTCGCAGACCTTCAACAGCTTAATTCGGTTTTGTTGCGAAGTGCGGAGGTGTGTCTAAACATTTCCCTCAATACGGTTGCGCGCCCTCAGCTCCAGCTGCCGGTCAGCCTCGGCAGTCTCGGGCTGAGAAGCTCCTCCAGTCTTGCGCTACCCGAATTTCTATCCACGTCCACGTCCGCCTGCCAGAAAACTGTTTGAGAAATCCTCGGACAAGACTCTCCAGTAGCCTACCAAGGCGAGGCTGTTCAGGAATGGCAGCTCACCTTCGACGACTCAGCCCCAGCAGAGGGAGATAGGGACAAGCAATCAACATGGAACAAAACTTCCCTGGCACAAGCCAATCCCGCCTCGAAAGCTCCCTAGCCGCAAGCCTAATAGACTCGATCCGTTCCCCCACACATCTAGACCGGAGAGCGGTCTTTGAGTCAACGCCCGTCCGGATGACAACCTTGGTACTGTACTGTCAAACCCAGAATTCAGAACCGCATGCAGCCTTCGCCTGGGCCTTGATGTTTTCGCTGCTTATTCATGTTCGTGTGAGCATGGCTGATGCGAAGGGCCACCATAAGTTGAGCTGCAAGGAGGCGGCACACATGAAGCAGGCACGCCACAATGCCGTAAATGATGTGCTTGTAAGAGCCTTCAGACAGACCGTACGCGTCAGGGCGACACATCCATGCGAAGATGAAAACATAAGACCAGACGGTATGACCCTGACCCACTGGGCCACTGGAAAATTGCTAATCTGGGACGCGTCGATTCGGAACACATATGCGACGAGCTATACGACAATGTCGCGCACTGCTGGTGGCGTTTTACTCAAAGCGGAGAGGGACAAGACTCGCCACTATGAAGTCTTGGGCAACGAGCACAACATACGCCAATGTTGTGCTCGTTGCTTTTATCATTGAGACATCGGGCGTGTGGGGGCGGGAGGTCTTGGCGATAACGCGGACAATCGGCCAGATCATCGAGAAGTTGAGCGGGGACAAACGATCTACAGCGTTCCAAAGGCAGAGCAACGCCTTAGAGGTTTAGCGCGGCAACGCGAGATTAAGAGATCTATGGTAGCGTTCGTGGTCTTAGCTGTCGCATAGTGCACATTTGGAATGCCTGCCAGGCCGGTATCCAGGAGTACCTCCTAGCTTTATTGGAGGGGATTATGTCATGAGGTCCACATGTATACCCGTAGGGCGTATATAGAAGTGTGTACACCCGTGCAGATATATTCGAATTATATATGCACTTTAAGTATACGATTACACCTGGAAATCGCCATAATCCGTAAAAAACTGGGTCAAGTAGTAAGTGACACAATCCCCGGGACGGTTCATCCATAAGCGGATGTTCGGAAGTCACTCGTCAAACCTGTAGAAGCTAAGAAAAAGATTTATTTTACTTCAAATATTGCTCGACCGAATGCCCGCCAGCCAATAAGCACATTCGTTATCGATGGCAAAGCTCGCGTTGCACGCGTTCAAAGATTCCAGGCGTCTCCCGAATGGTTCCACCAGCAGTAACTATTCTGCCGATCCGATCCATAGGAGACTCAACGGGAGTTGCATAGACTAGATTCCTTAGGTGGCCCCAAAGTAAAAAGTCAAGACTGGACAGATCAGGCGATCGCGGCGGCCAAGCTTGTGGACCGCCTCGGCCAATCCAGTGATTGGCGAAGGTCTCATCCAGATAATTCCGTACCGGGAGGGCGTTGTGTGCTGGGGCACCATCGTGCTGGAACCACATTCTCGACCGAACACTCTGTGGAATGTTTGCCAAATGTTCTCGCAAGGTTGTGCTCAGAAACATGTAGTATGTTGGTTTATTTAACCTATCTGGAGGTGTATGAGGTCCGAAAAGATAGTTGCCCACTATGCCAGCCCAGACATTTACGGAGAATCGATACTGGTGTCCATGCAGGCGGGTCATATGCGGGTTCTCCGTAGCCCACCAATGAGCATTGTGTGCGTTGAACACACCATCTTGTGTGAAGGACGCTTCGTCCGTGAAAAGAACAAGAGCAGGAAATTCCACATCGGCCGCGGCTTGTTGCAGAAACCAGCGACAGTTATGATGCAGTTTGACCGCTGCAAATGGTATGGATGTAGCCCTGATTCATTTAGCACCCTGTGAACAGTGGCACGACTTGCACCGACACTTCTAGCCACCTGCCTAATGCTTGCAGAAGGACGCGCGATTACTTGCTCAACAATGTGTTCCTCCGTATTTGGGCTTCTCACTGTCCGCGGTCGTCCCGCTTCGTATTGACGGCCTTGAAATGATCCAGTTTCGCAGAGCAAACGATGAAGTCTCGAAAACATTTTCCTGCCAGGTATCCGTCGGTGTGGAAAACGCTCTGCGTACAACCGATGTGCAAGACTTGCGTTACCGTCTGCTTTACCATACATAAAATGCATGTCAGTTTTCTCGGCATTTGTAAACCGGTCCATCACAATACATGTGGCACTTTATGATAGAACTAATTGGAGAATGTTAACTCAGCTAGGCGATTACTACAACGAGGGACTTACGAACGATAAACGGAAACACACGACGTACGTCTAGCGTGTAGCGCAGCCGAGCGAAGGATGGATGTTAGGCCATGCTTCCTCGGTCTATTTATTCACTCACGGAACGCTGTAGCGTTCGTACAGAAACACTGTTAAACGATGGAATCGGATCTTCCCTTTTTTGGAATTTTTCCCTTTGGTGGAACATTGAGCATCTCGAATGTTCCACCTGTCCTCGTCGCTGATATATCTGTTTAAACTACGGATTACCACAGCGTGCGTAGGTCAGGTACATAGGTCTGATGATGATGACGATGCTGCTGATGTTAAGGTTGTGGCGCGACAGGTCGGCGATGGTGTACGTGCCTTATTGTCGTCGGAAAGTAGCAGAGCGGTCTCATGTCGAGGTTATTTATGACAGTCTCGATGTTGCGCCTGGTGACGATTCCTCGGAAGACAAGATGCACGCTCGATGATGTGCTCGGTCGAGTTGTTTATGACGATGCTGATGTTCTGGCTGGTGACGGTAGCTTAGTCGTCGCGGTATACGTTGGATTGGATGCTTGGTCGACATCGACGGCGCCAGTAGTGGGCTGTTCTGTTGATACGTTGTGTATAACTTCGTCACAATATCATAAATGGCCCGTGCATTTAGGTACTTTCCGCGTTTTCTTTACTGGAGTGGAGGCATTTTCTATTTCCCACCATGGGTCTAGCTTGCTTCGCCATTGCCTCCAGTCGACGCTATCTATGCTCACGCTGCTTAACGAAGGCTGCTATCTTACAGACACAAGGATCAGTGTGCTTATTGGCTGACGGGCATTCGTTCGAACAATATTTGAAGTAAAATAAATATTTTTCTGAGCTTCTACAGGTTTGACGAGTAACTTGATGCTCTAGCGTTTTGGACACAAAAATGGCGACACTCTGTATATATATATATATATTATTTTCCTTCGTAATAAATATTCATTTAGGCACCACTAAAAGCTCACTGGATCTCGGCGTTATTGCGGGTTCCGCCGCCACGGTGGCGGCTGTTGTTGGAATTGCCTCCAATATGGTTACTGTTGTTGTTATTGCCGGTGCCATTGTTGTTGGCGCCGCTTCGAGACCTAGTGCCGTGAGTAGCAGCTATTGCCTCATGGAGGCTGCCATAATCGTTATTGTTGTTGTTTGCTTTTGATGGCTTATGATTTTGTCTTCGTTCTTGAAGCTATTGTTGAATTATTCAACAACTTCGCTATTGCTGAATTCTTCATCAACAACAACAAAAACAACAACAACAACAAGAACGACAACGACAACAAAAACGACAACACTTGGTGGGCAGGAGATGTTCAGATCATCGAAAACCTGGTCAAACAGCGAAAACCTGGTACAGCTTAGCGGATTCCCTTGCGGAGTCTACCAATAAAATGCCTTCATCAAGGAAACCTTCTAGTACGCTCAGGAAAAAGCCACCCACTCCTGCTCGTTGAAATGATCCAACCAGCAGAGGACGAATGCTTTCCTGAAGACCTTGACGCTGTCAGGATGTATATGTAACGCATTTTTTCAAAACTGACACACTTCAGTGGCGCGCTTAGACTCTGTGCTTGGTGATTCTACTATTGTTCTTTAAAAAAAAAAACACATAGAAATGCAATTCGCACAAATGTGCGTGCCAGCTATGCCAGTGTCAAAATGTATTTGCACGCTCTCTGGCCGTATGGAATGAATCCTGCGAGCGCCGATATGCATCTATTAGAGAATTAATGGCCAGCCGTTTCGGCATAATACCAATTTGCCTATTTATGGCTTCGCTGTGCAGACGGTCGATATCGGCTAAAAAAGCGAGAGCATCAGTGAGAAATACTAGTAATCAGACAAACTGCAAACAGTATGCGTACATATGGATACGTTTGTATCATCCCTGTATATTCGCCTTCAGCCAGAAAGGCTAAAAAAAGAAAAAAAACACACAATAGATTTGCACAGTGTTATAGCCTAGACATATATGCGTCCGTGCCGTAAAGCGCAATAAACAAGCGATTTAAGTTCGATCTAGTTTCAAGTTTTGTTTAGTTTATTATACTATTTAAAAAAATCTGCTAAAAAGTTGTTGGCATATTTTGGCAGATACTTTACCTCAGCTACTATTAGATATCACTGCTCGAGTAAATAACGGTTTTTGGTCAAAAAAACATTGCAAAACACTTTAGAATTTAGTCCAGATTTTCCATCTCATTGGTGTCTCAATACAACTAGCAATGAATTCTAATATAATGTTTTATTACTGTCTAGACATAAAAATTAGTCTCAGATTTACGTTACCTTGCGTAAATCACGCTTTTGGTAGCGCAAAAAAAAACACCTACATAATTATACCTCTGACTGACGTTTGTGGCTTGTGTAGACTTGAAAACAAGGCTAAGCGGCGACTAAATCTAAATACCCGGTCATCGCCTGTATAGCACATGCTAACTCAACCATATTGTTGTGGTTATGTCTGCGACATGCTTTTAGTTAGATGTGGACGCTATAGATAGACCGAAAGCGGTGTCATCAGACGCCGCCAGAGTATAACTCGACATGCTTTTGTCCGAGCTCGTCGGCCGTACGCTGGCCGACGATCAGTTCTATGCGGTCAGACTTGGCATTGCCATGTTGGAGAGAGAGCGAGAGAGAGAGAGAGATGAAGGAATGTTCGTATGATGGAACGGTGGATAAACGCGGCCTGCACCGAGCTTTCTGATAGATTCAGAAACATATACAACAACAACAACAACAGCAACAACAACAACAACGTAAGCTGAGTTAAGCGGTGACGCCGCCGTAGGTCATCATAGCCCCCTAAATATGAAATATTAAAGGCTGCGGCCGGGCTCACACATGGCCGCCACGACGTCCCGCCATGACCCGACATCCTCGGGCGCGCCGGCTTTCAGACAAGCCGGCTGCCGCGTTATACTGGAGCCCGACTACAGACCATGGAGAGACGACTACAGGCGTTGTCCACCGAATGGCCTTACCAGCCGGGACTGGGACCATAATCGGCCGCTGGCGTGGGACGCCACTGGTTCCGGCACGTACGCCCTCGGCGTGGCCGTGACCTAGCCAGCCCGAGCGTCGGCCAAATCATTCACTAACAACCAACGACGAGAGATGCACAAACGGCGTCAATCTTAAAGATCACGTTGTAATGGCGTTCAACGGTATGCGTGCGTCAATGCTATATACAATGTATAGGTGAAACAAATGTGATGATAATGATGCGAATGGCGTTTGGTCCCGAGTCGTCTCCTTACGTTTGGGGCAAGGATGCACTACACAAACAGAGAGGAAAAGAAGAAGAAGAAGAAGTAGGGAAAGAAGCTCTTTGAGGTCACAGCGAAGCCAATATCGATCGCGTTCCTCCGACGTTACGGAGAGGCAATCCCAAGATGATGTTGAGCGGTCACTAACACTCAAGCAATATTACTAGTACAAACAATATTGTGCCTATTATATAATTAATATAATATTAATTGTGGCACCTCTTAATAAAAATAAGCTCCTTATATTTATATATATATATATATATATATATATATATATATATGTGTTGAAAATAACACGCACCTTTGATAACATCATCGGGCTAAGAAAATTAACTAATAGGGAGGATGCAGGCTTATATTCTATTTCGACTTATCGTTCTTTCTAATGTGCCTTACAACATGCATTAGAGGGGGAGGGTTCTAGGCATAAACAAAACTACTTGTTCAAACTGTTGGCTGGGGGCTACTTTCAATTTGCCATCATCTCATTACTCTGCCTTTTTAGTGTGCGAGCCATCGTGGACTTCTATGGGCTTTCCTCAGAAGAAGATTGTTACAGTAGAACAGTGATTAACTCGATTTAACGATTTAAAGACAGAAGAAATTTTTTTCTACCCGAGTAGAATTCGATCCTATGCATGGCGACGTCCCAAGTTTTTTTTTGCACCGAACGGCAGCCGCCCAATCTCAACTACTAGGATAAAATCTATTCATTTGCAATCACTTTTAACAACTGTAGCATTAAATTCCTCAGAAGTAAAAACTATATCTACCAATATATTAAGTGCAGTCACCTGTACATACAATAACAACAACAGTTCTACTAAAAACTGCAACATTCAGGAGAGTAACATCTACATAGAACAATAAAAATACCACAATATAACTTTTGATTTTTAAAACAATTTCTAACGAGGTTGTTCTTCAATCTAGATTCACCGAGCAAGATGGCCTAGTGGCAAGGCCTTTGCCTTGCATTCGGGAGAACTGGGTTCGAGACCCAGACCGGCCACTCTTAAATTGGTTTGCATGGTTTCCAATTTAGACAAGGTAAATGCCGGAGTGGATTAAAATTAGCCATGACATAAAAAAAACCGTACACGGGCAATTACCTTACAAAAAATCTAAAAAAAACATCCTTTGTCGTCCCTTACGGGCGTGGAACTCACCATGAGACATGCAGCTTCAATGAGGCACCGAGGTCCGGACATGTTGAGATGTCTAGGGTTACAGCCCCAGCACTCCTTGCGGCAGTAGCATGGATAACACCGCTTGCTTCTTAGCGCACCCGACGCGGCTACATTGCAGCGTCAATTTCAATTCAATGTCACTTCACACTGGTAGAAATAAAGTGACCTGAATTTGAATCGAATCACCAAATCAGTAAAAATTAGAACAATCGGACTTCAACCCGCTACAAATAAGCATAAAAGTTCATCGAATATTTGAATGCGTATGCGTTTAGATGCTAGATGCTATAAACCTGTCGAGCCCGGTGGCGTGGTACATTAGTCTGCGCCTCGCATCCGGAGAAAACATATAGGTGCGCGGGTTCGAGCCCCACGGTTGCAAATTTGTGTTTATGGGGGTCCATCTATGAAGCAATGCCGAAGAAAAGCAGTCCCGTGGACGTTAAATCTTGGTTGAGGGTCAGTCCGAAAACTTTACATAAAAACTATCACTATATACTTAAGAGAAACGAGACTCGACTAGCACTGTTGCAGCAACAAGAACAACAATAGCAGCAGGAACAGCAAAAATGACAAATAAACATGACGAATAAAATGATTCGAAAGAAATAAACATATTAAACACAAATTTACAATGAGAATACCGACGATTAGGTAAGACCTATGTGACACGGCCGATCGTAAGGGTTGACGGATGAGTCAGAGCGCCTACCCGTAGAGTCGCTCATCACCTAGTTCTCTCACTTTCTCTCTCGTTCCCTCTCAAAACAAGCCTTGTGTTAGTGCACGCACCCTCTCCTCTTTAAACGCTCGCACCCAGTGTGTTGTTTTTTCTTTGCAGACGACGCGCGCGCCTAACGCGCACTGAAAGACGCGGCAAATTTGAACAATCGATACTGGTGCGCGCGTTTTTTGCTCCTATGCTTTTTTCTATATCGCTTGCTGTCATCTGCTGTATATGGCATTTATCAAGCAATCAAATAGTCTTGTGGGACAGCCGTACTGTATTATGTTAACCGTTTTACTTATGTGGAATTAATCCACTGCGCATACACCACACAGCACCTCGTTCTACGCCTAACATGCGCACTGATGCACAAAGCAATGCGGCCATCTGGTTGTCACGTCACGTCAAGACGTGACGCTCTCCCTCACCGATTGGGGTCATGTTGAAGGCTTTGTGTGGGCGTACGTTCCACACAATAATATCGTTGGATATTCATGTTACTTTTCGCCTAATAGAACTCTGCAAGATCTGGAGGGCTACCTGGATAGGCTATCGGTGTCAATAACATCTCACCGATACGCAAAACACTCACTGCTCGTCACGGGGGACTTTAATGCGGCGAAGCACACTGCCTGGGGGGGGGGTGAGGTAGCCGAGTCAGCGACAAATTCGCCACAAAATGGCCCTGGCCAACCGCGGCGATGTTCCTGCGTTCGCGCGCCGAGGTCTGACATCGCTCTTAGACTTCACCTTTGCAGACCCGACCGCTCTACGACGGATACAAGACTGGAAAGTCCAGGAGAACGAGTAACCCCTAAACGACCACCGCTATTTAACGTTTGAATTGCTCTCGCCGATCACGCGTTGTCCTGATACGCGACGCCGCGCACGTGGCAGATGCAATACATCAACAAAATGGTCCCCAGACTTCCATTAGAAACCGGTTTACTCGCTTGGCGGATACTTCATTAGACGAGCATGCTCTGGCTATAATCCTAGCGGCTGCCTGCCGGGTGGCCGGGGGCCCATCCAGACATGGGGGCATGAGAGCCCGGTCAAGACCTCGGGGTCAAGCATCGACACGCGCTGGCAAACGCATTTAGAGCGATAATAATAATAATAATAATAATAATAATAATAATAATAATAATAGCAGCTACCAAAAAAGATTTTGTCGTTTCGCCAGATCTAAACGACTAGATAGGGAATCGAACGGATGGATGATCAATATACAACGAAGAAGCGGAACGCATTAAAATCATGACTGGGCTGGTTGGAGAGGATAAGAGGATAATGGGGGTCGAACAAGTAGGAGAAAGAGACACCTAAGAAGGCACAGGGTCAACAGGTGCCAGCGCCATAATATAATGACGTTTCCCAGAAAGACTAAGTAGTTTGTGGCCGTGCTACACTAATTCAGTGTCGCAAGGTCTGCTTCTCAGCGGACCTCGCGCGCTGCACGGATGACACGTTGTAACACCAACCTTGAATGCAGGCTCTAACGACAAGCTCTACTTTCGGACAGTTTTACTAGCATACTCATTCGTACCACTCCCTGACGCTAACTAGCGACCTAATTAATTATGGGGCACGAGCTTTGCTACGCCTCTCTTCGAGACATGGCCGATAATTACACAAACTCCGGGCCTAATATTTTTGAGTTCCCTTTTTTAAGTTAGATTATCCGTACTGATGATTCTAATGTGTTTCCGCGCGGCCTTGATGATGTCCTTTTTAGTCGTTGCATCCTCTAAGTTTTGAAATACTTTTTTATTCTATGGATGGGACTGTTTGTCGTCGATTCGTGCGGCTGATGCCCTTTTCTTTTGCGCATTTTCTCTTCTCTTCAACCAGCCTATGTCCTTCTATCGCCGGTTGATGCACCGACTCTGAATCCCAGCTCCAGAAAACTCTCTATGATTTTTCCTATTGGGCTCAATATCTCGAAGGCAATTGCTCGAACGTTAAAAGTTTTGCTCCAGCTCACGATATGTTGCCAATTTGCTATCTTCAGCAAGGCGAGCGGTTGCTCCGACCTCCCGGCTGGTATGACGGGCGTACGATGCGGCCAACGTAGAAGACACGGTGACGTCGTTCACGCGGCAGCGACCTTCACTCCATGGAGAAACTAGAGCCAAGCTGTCCGGACGCAGTTGGCTGTTGACTGGCCGGTTGTTTGACTGCAGGTATGTAGGCCGACTGCATTGCCCGGTGAATTACATGAGCCAAATGCCTTGAGAACCTACCGGCGCTCCTCTGGAAAGTTAGAGCATGCTCACGCGTAGAAGACACCGGTAGGTCACATTTCATTCCACACATACCGGCTACTCCGCTTGCTCCGCTTACTGACAGAGAGCATTGCAATTCAGTTTTTTTCCGATGCAAACGGGAGAGAAGAGAAACTCGTTGGCAGTGAACAAAGATAATATACCTTTGTTGAATATGAAAGGATGGTAGAGGGTACAGCCCCAAGACCCGACGACATGTCCCAGGAGGCAACGAAGTGCTCAACGAAAGAGTGTCTAGCAACATTTAAAACGGTCTTGGACACTAAACGGCTATTCCTAAATGGATGGTTCCCAAAAGTTTAGGAAAAAAGCCCGCATGGTACATATCCCAAACTGAGTGAGAATATCTGACTCGACCTTAGCTTAGGGATCCATCTGCCTCCTTAATACAACTTTCAAGGCGATGGGGTCGGTACTCGAAGGCAGACTTAATAATGTAATCGAGATAAGGCAAGTTGTACCCTCAGAACATCAGTGTGGATTCTGCAGAGGAAAGACAGAAAATGCCCAACGTTCGAAATGTCTATGTCCTGATCTTTTTATTTGATTTAAAATAGCCCTGGTCGACATCAAGGCGGCCTGAGATGTACTATACCATTTATCAACGGTCTAGTGCCGCGTTTTCGCCTGTCTTGTCCATCGCTCTTTAGGAATCTAGGACGCGCTTCCTCAAGAAGAAGAAGCAAGAAGTACCTAGCGCTTTATTTAATACGCAGGTAACGAACCCCAGTCCTGGAACGACCCCCTACAATTCTGTCACAAACCCTCTAGACGCCAAAACCTTTGTACGCCGGAAGAGATCTATCTATGCCTTCTCGCAACCTACGGCGGCTTCATACAGCCTAGACGGACAACTTATTGGGAGAAACTAACGTACGCTCACCCAAGCTTCGATTGACCGGAAGAGTAGATGAGTCTCATTGGTCCTTATAACGCTTGTCCATATACATGCTGATAGGAATAACCTCGCAATGGAGGCCATCATAAGTGATTGCACGTGGGTTACCTTAATTTGTTAAGGCAGTTTAAATATTAACGCCCGGTGAGCCAAGTCGAACGTGCTCAGCATTTGTTGGACCGGGACACATAGACATTGATGAAATGTATGCCCGGTTGGCAAACTAAAACTTTCTACGCCTCTGTGCAAATACCACGTAATGCAGATTAAAATGATATAGGTGCATTGTCAGCAGAAAAGAAGCATACGTCAGGATATGATAAACTAGCCCTAGGGCTTTTTCCTGAGAAACTATCAAAGCATTATGAGTTACAGCGTACAAAATCGTTTAGCTAGGCTCTACAATAAACCCACTATGTTTAAGAAGTGTTAAAATATGTTTTTTTTTTAAATAAAGGTGAGTGATTTTTTTCACTAAGAACATGTTTGAAATCCGTTTCAATTAGCTTCGAATTTCTACCGGAAAAATATCGTTATCGTCGAACTAGCGATTTCCGATGACGTTTTTAACGATTAATTGTTGCATTTAGTAGTCACCTTCTTGAATCTCACCCTGGATCACTGAAATTTCTAAGACGTTTTCCGGTCCGACTTGCTCATAAGCTTGACTGAGCTGTGTAGTGTGCAAGTTTGTCCGAAGTTTCGGAAATCAGTGCTATTTCTAGTAGATTCTAAAGGATCGTATTTATTTAGTTCTTTCTCACATGGGCCGAAATATTATAAATATGAATTATACTCATACATTGTTATCGACGGCATTGTCGTATCGGAACATATCGACACTAGTTTACTAGTAGTAGCAAGGGAAGGTAGTTTAGAAGCTTTGCTACGCATTCTGGCAACCGGAAGTTAGCTCACTTCTCTACGCTAGTGAGCTGCGCCTTTCTACAAGCACAGATACAAGCTCGGCCAATTAGAACAATAGTATGCATACATGTGTATGGGCACACGTTTGTGTATCGTGTTCATATATACACCTGCCTCTACCCCCCGCTATTTTGAAAATGATGGAAATAATGGATTCGCAATGCGCCACTACCTTCGAAGACAATAATCTCCAACAAGTACCTACATACCGTCAATCTTATATCTACAAACACATTGCCTAAATCATTGACGGCATATTTCGAAATGTTTACAATGCTAGTCTTGTGTGCCCACAACGTTAGCGATATAAATACAGAGAAAAGCCTGCTATTCGATTTCATTTTTGTTTATATAACGCCATATGTTGCCTCCGAGTATATGGCGACTAACCAATAGGAGTATACTTTTGTCCCAAACAGGTTCTCTAAACGAAATTGCTGGATGAAGGTAATGACGTGTGAGCACAGTGGGACAGCAACACAAAGCCTTCGTCTTTAATAAGTTTTAAACGGCTTACCCACTAACCAGTAGGAGAGAAGGGCAAATTACCGGATTAAATTTTCGTTCGCATAGTGGCTGCTTGTGTGTTTGCGGCTACGCAGCTATTACAGTAGACATGAGCTTAAATGCGCCTTACACTTAGCGTAACCTCGTGACGGCATTCAACCTGTCGGAAGGGGTGCGGACGCTTGATCTGCACTCTACTCGGCATATACCTAAATGTACCGATTATAGACATGTATGCGTACAATATGTATATAAATATATACAACATTTCGTCGACGTCCAGGGCTTGAGACTCGCTCCATTGAACGTGATAATCGCGCGCGTTCAACCTTTCGCCCTTCGTAGACTTCATTCGGAAGAACTACTCAAACCGGGAGATGCTGTTGTGCTATACACTTGTATGCTGTCTGCAATGCTTCGGCTCGGAGCACTCAGGCGAAGCAATATCACAACTCCACGTCTGGGAAGCACGCGCTTGATTACACTGAGTACGCCATTGTTAGGAGGGCCCACTCTAGTGGCAGGCTGGCAGGGGGAAAGGGGTATTTTGACTAATAATAAATGAATAAAATAGCATTTTTACTAATAATTATAAAACCAGTTCGAACAACATCTGTTCCGCCCGCCCGCGAAGCACATAGCCAAGTGGGCGGAAAACGGCGCTTTCCCCGGCCTGTAGTAGCGTGTTGTTGTTGCTGTTGTTGTTACTTTTCCGTGGCTGTGCATCACGCCAAAACCAGTCGATTACGCAACACCCCAATGAAGATCGTCTCTACTGAGATGCCTAGCTGCTAACAAGTAAGGGAATGAGGCAGAATTTCCGTTTGTTCAGCGTCGGAGAAATGAGAAGCACTTAGAAGACAAATGTCAAAACATGGGAGGACGCATGGTGTGCGATATATATATATATATATATATATATATATATATATATATGTATATGATCACAGGCCGGCAAGTAGAAAAGGCAAGTATAATTTCAAGCCAGCATGACGTGGGTCAATGAGAGTGGCGTCCCGGCAAGACTGTGTGATTTCAGTGTATAAACAGGTCTTTGTCCCTCTACGACCCGCAACAACACCAACAACAACAACAGCAACAACGGGAAACGATAATGAGGCCGGCGACAACGACTGTGACAATGGAAACTGCCGAACAGTGTAAGCACCCTGATGCCAGCCGACACTCATCGTAGTAGCGGCAAAGATTTCAACTACATTATGTCGCCCTCTATTGCTCCCAGGCAGCGGAACGAGGTACGAAACGCGGTAGAGATTGGAGGACATTATCAGATCCATCAGATGCCATCATCGATGTTATTATCATCATCATTACTATGGTAGGCTGTCGCGACGCTTAACAGCGATGACCTTTGTCGATTGCCCGAATAAAACTCCTGTTTTGTCGGTTGTCCTCCGACAGAGGCCCATCTCACTAGCTTTTGCACGCTTTTCCGGCCCGACCTCTGAATGACTTCCGACCATCAGTCGTTCTGATCGTGTGGTCATACCGCCAATAGCGCCTATACTAACACCGAACACGCTGCGGCGGGATCCCTTTCGGCGATTCCTCTCTACGAGCCACACTTCGAGCTAACTGGTGCCTCTCTTCAATCAACAACTATGAAACTGCCGTTGAATGGTGCCGCCTCAACTGACGAGTTGCTATTGCCAGAACACACCCACGCAAGACTCGATCCTGACGGATTCTTAACGGCCGAACGCAGAGCCGATGCGAGACTTGATCTTGACGAGTTCCTACGCGCCGGAATACGCACCGGGTGCACGAGCATAAGGAAAAGCGCCGCTCGCAACAACAATCTTACTGCTATTGTTGATGATGTTGTTAACGTCGTTGTTGTTGTGTTTCTTGTTGTTGTTGTTCTTGTTCTTTTGTTTGGCCGAGAATGCTCCGTGCTTTTCTCATCGTCCGATCGCGAGCGCCACAATGTTAACAGCCGTCTTCGTGGAAATGTGCGTGCTTTTGCCGCTCGGACCGCCGGAATATCGATCGTCTCGGCTGTTGCTGTTGTTGTTGAGCGAAGAGTGGAGCGAATTGGATGAGTCTGGCGATGAAATCGTCTCCCAGTGTCCACCGGATCCCGACGGTCCTTGGACGAGCTCTATGAGGACGTTCACGAACCGCGTTAGCTCCTTGCTGGTACCTTCCCGCATCTTGGGCCACTTCATATGTCTGTTCAGACCAAGACAAAACAATGGACGTCATCTCACCGGCAGATTCGATTGGCCCAACACTAGCATCTTATTTGCTATCTTTCGCGATTCTAATTCTTGTTAGTCACCTATATTCGGCTTTTAAGGCTCGTACTGCTTTCATGTTAGAACATGGTATGCGAATAATATCGTTGTATATGTATGTATGTATATATATATATATATATATATATATATATATGTATATATATATATATATATATATATATATATATATATAGCTGCAGCACAATGCGCCCCTGATATAAAAGGGTGATATGTGTACACACACTTATCAAGCGAATAAATCAATCAATCAATCATATATATATATATATATATATATATATATATATATATTTATAACATAAAGAGAAAGTCTGCGAATCACAGATACGGAGACGATCATCCTTCGGCAGTAACAATAACAAATATTGTGCAAACTGGTTGCGAATTGTGTTTGGTACAAGCTGCGTAAGGGAGGGTGGCATGTCAAACTAGTCGGTAACATTGCAGCAAAACGAGAACCACGCGGTGATCAAACACTTTTCTGTCAAGATGTGTGTCAGTTTTAGAAAGCAATTCGGACAAAATCCGCAGAATATTTCAAGCCAATCTAGGCCCACTACTTCGTTTTGTGGTACACTTAATTTCCGGCGAAGCGTGTCCTTTATTCCACAATGTCTGAAAACCACATAACTAATCAATATCGCTATCTATTCGAATACTTTCTAAAGTTTGGGCTGAGCATACTGGTTATCAAGTTACGAAACGAATAAGCTTGGCTTTCACGGTTTGTCTGATTTAAGGCGATCTCTGCGGCGATCATTCTGCTCGTTGTCTATGTTTGTATGCATGTACTTTCAGATTTTGTCTCCCGTACTCAGGAGCTGTGACGAACGACAAGCGATGCGATGCGATGAAAGGAACAAACCTTGGCATGAGAGAGCCCTTACAGGCCATTTTCTGATGCGTCAGTACGGCGCATAGCTGCTGGACGAGGCATTCTCGAATTTCGGGGTCGACATCCAGCCTCGAGATAAACCGCACCAGATACTCCGCCGTCATCCGTATGCCCTGTTGGCAGTGACAAGAAACACACACGTATATATATATATATATATATGTATATATATATATATATGCGTTTTTATCTTTACTAATATGTATTTTATTCATCAATTCGTAATACAATTTTGCCTAAATGTTGGAGGCTATTCTAGGCTGAACGTATTCACCTTCAGCCTAGAATAACTCTGGTCTGCATCAGTTGGTAAGCGATCCTAAAATTGAGATCGCGATGTCCCGCTAGACGTCAATAGAAAGCCTCTGGTGTCAAAAATTGTGCAGCTCTCTTGTCTATCGTAGGTATCTGCAACCGTTTGCCGTACTTAGTGAGTAATCTCTCAGCCAGAAAACCCGGTGGTCCCAAAGTCTCGAAGGTTAGTAGGCTGAGGTTATGGGCTTGTTATGCTAGGATCGCGACGTAACCAGCTCTAAGTGAACCGAAACCGACTATTTAGGGAGAAAGAGTCGGTTACTGTGTCGGTCCATACAAGGGTCCGGCCCCGTTCAAAGAGGTAAGGGTCATCCCATCGGGACGCTTAGCGTTCTTCCTGGGTATTCTAGTGGGTTACCCCTCAGAATACGAGTTGTATATACCCCTCAGAATACAGGTCTGGTTCGTGGCTGAGTAAGAGCACCTCAGCAGGTAAAGACGAAAACATGTCTGTAGAGAGTCGGATTCTAGCAGCATTTGTGCCGTCTCCTTTGGATAACCTGGCTAGGTGTCTTCGAGCACCTCATAGTCAGCGTGAGTTGGCGCGTCTCTTTGGGTGGTTCTACGGGCCGTCAGGTTATGTACGCTAGTGCCGCACCCGTAGTCCAAGAGATTCTGCCTTATGATTTGCCCTAATAACTATTTGATATTTCTTCTGGCTGGGAGGCGGAGGATGATCGGTACGACAGAAAATAATTCTAACCAAGCCTGGAAGCTGTTTTCAGTGTACACATCACCGAGCACCTTTGTAAGGGTCATGGCTAAGATATGTCTAGTAGATTTGGGTGTGATAGTACCACTTCAATAGTTTTACTAATATCCCGGAGTTTTGTTAAAAATCGATTAAGTCTCTCTCTCGTCTTTAATTGAGAAATCGGCATATTGCCCCGTATCTACACCGGAAAGCGGCAATACCTTGGTGTAAAGTAGTAAACCACGCCTGGTGTATAGCAGACCACACACCGGGCAGGGAACTCTCAAGCTGAGTTCGGCGTCTGCGGTGTTAGACGTCGTAGTTGTTTTTTGGGATAAAGCGCTCCCGGACGATTTGTATGCGTGATCTTCCATTATGATGAGGTGTGTTTAAGCTTCTCGACAGAAGCGGTAAGAGAGCAAGTAGTGGTTAAAGAACCTCAGTCAGTAATTGTTTCGATTTCCTTAGCTAGCTCCGGGCGGATTACTGAGAGTAGACCAGACAGTGCCGGTAGGTCTGTTAGCGTCTTATGAGCTTTGGCGTCGCCACGGCGCCCTGATAGCATAACTTGATACCCCTTCCTAACGTCACAGCACGTTGCTGCCGTTGGCAGTCGTTTCTTCTTTGGTGGGTGTCTGGGCTCTTGGCTTAAAGCAAATCATGGATTTCTGCCCTCTAAGGTAGCTATACCTCTGCACCTGGATTGACCGGCGCCGAAACTTGCTTTTTCCTGTTAGAGCGTACGAACCTCGCTGATGCTTCTCCCTGAGGAACGAAATTCTCGAGCATAAAGAGTCACTAGCTCTATGTGGTTCATGACCATGCGGCAGTTATGTGCCCGTTCAGACCCCTTTCGGTAGGTTACATTGACTTGCTATATGGCCGGGTCGAAGGCACTATACGCAGACCATCAGTTGCGATATATATATATATATATATATATGTCTCATACATAATCTTGTAGGGATGCGTCTTAAATGCAGGCTTTTTTCGTAACTAACTAATTATCGCAACACAACCAGTACTCCAATTATCAAATATACGGCTGCTTGGTAATAATGCCCCAACTATGGCTTGCTAACAACTTATACTGCTACGACCTTGGTGAAGGTCTGAAGCACGGCAGCGGGTTGTTCCGGCTTAAGAACGATCTGAGTAAGTTCCTTGGCTGACAAGACCGGCTCGTCGAGGCTGGACTCGAGAAACGCCCACAGAAGAGCGGCGACAACGCACGGGTTTGGCTCATTCCGCAATCGCTCCCACGCGCCTGGACAGATGAGATCAGAACATGCGAAAGAAGAACATTTACACACAACCTCAATGTCTGCTCTGCGCATATATATATATATATATATATATATATATATATATATTTAGGAATCAGCTATCCGCACGAGTTTTATCCGTGGTGATGTGTGATGATAGCACTACGATTAGTTGGTTTTCTAGACGATGGAAGGCCTCGGCTTAAACGCCCGGAGACAATGGTTTATTTCAACGTATCCTTATTTTAATAGTATTTTATACAAGAGGAAAATATGAAGATCACACTATTTTTATTTAAATCTAGGGTTACAGCAAAATGTAACTGACTAAGTCACAATCTTAAACTTTAAATACTTATACAAATAATCATCATACAAAACATGAAACTGTTTCGTTTAATATATATATATAGAACGATGATAAGATGATAGTACTACAAGATAACTAAAACGCGTAATTTCCGTGAACATTATCACTAAAGCTTGCTTTGAATACGTACGCTACCTAGACCAGGGCCGAATGTTTCACATTCGTCCCGACGCTCGTCTGCTTGCTCACCTGCGTCTTCGTTGAGCGCCCGCTTGTACTTCTGAATGAAAAGCCAAAACGACGCCTGAAGGTCGCTTTGCTGGAAGAGAATACACTTGGCCACGATGTTGGCGCATTGTCGCGCACTCGACGTCGGGGCGGCCGTGGAGGACAGCGAGGCAGCAGCAGCTGCAGCGCTGACTTCATGCGTGCTTGTGCCATTGAACAGCGGCAGGATGGCGTCGTCCTCATCATCCTGGTGCTCGATGACCGTCAACCGGTGAGGTGCGACCTCACCACGCTGCTCAACGGGCTCGTGTTGGTCCTCCTGCCGTTGCTGCTGCTGCTGATGCTGCTGATGATGATGATGGTGGTGGTTGTTGAGATTGCTCAGGTGTCCGTTGGTCTGCAGAAGAGCTTCGCTTAGAGAGCGGCCCAATACGCGGACCGGGCGTGTTCCGCCCTCTCTACGGCTGCTGCGTTTATGGTGAGGGGTTTGGGGGTTGTGGTGGTGGTGCTGCTGCAACTGCAGCTGCTGTGTGTGAAAGAGTTCGTGAGCGTTGTGCGGATCGACCAGCGCTAGAGGTGCAACCTTGTTGTTGTGCGACCTTGCAGCGCCCGTGAAGGGCAAGTGCATACACGAACGACCCAAGTTCGCACAGCTGTCTGAACTATCTGCTATGGGCGCCGCTACTGCCACGGCACCACCTACCGCCTTCGACGACAACAGCTGTCGGTAGATTGCATTCTTCTCCAATAGACTCTGGCGTTCTCGGCTCGCATCTGCATCTGCTGATAGAGAGAGAGAGAGAACCAACGTCATGCCGGCGAAGAAAAAATTGCCATAAGAAGAAGTTTTATTACGGCATGATCTTTGATGTTACACGACATCACACAACACTTTGTGGTGTGGATTTGACGTTGTGACCATTGGCACAATAAATGGCCACATTCGCAGCCAGCAACGACGCATCGACATTCCAACAGATCACCCTTTATATATATATATATATATATATATATATGTATATATATATATATGTATATATATATATATATATGTATATATATATATATATATGTATATATATATATATATATATATATATATATGTACATATATATTTGTTGGTGTTAATACATATTTTAAATCTTTTTATATACGAGAACTTAAGCATTGCAAAATTGCGGTTCCGTGAATAAACCTCAAATTTAAATTGAAAAATATATATATAGAAATTCATCATAGCTCTTAATGGTATTTTTGTCGTAGTTACTAATAGCCGAATTCGAACCGACGCTGTATTATGACGTGTTCGTCAAACAATTTAGTATGTCATATTGCTGCGTTTTGTTACACCGATTCACGTTTTGTTAAACGCACGCATTATTATCATGCGGTCATCACAAAGGCATTACTATGCACATGTTTGTTCTGGTTAAGCACTTACTGTTTGAGTATACTTCTTCGTCGCTCACGTCCGAATCGTCCGAAGAGTCAAGATTCGAGTACAGACCCGCGGACTCTAGCAAACCCTCCAGGCCGGCCACCATCAAATCATCTATAATCGTGAAAGGACAAACATATAGTTGCGCATTTTTTATTATACATGCTAAATTCCCCTTAAGAGTAAACTGCTAGCCCGTTGATGAGAAAATTAGTTATTTTCCGTATAATACATTATATATACATTACAAATATGACAAAGGATTGGTGCATTGTGACTATCACGTGTCGGTTTTGTTCAGGCCCGGCTTAGACCACTTCGGAAAAAATATGCCCCGAACGCAGGCAGCGTGTCCACGTTGTTTGTTAAAATGCAGGCGTTGTTTAAAAATGGAAGAAGACCTGCTATCATCGGATGATACGTTTAACAAGGTGCCGACTCTGCGCATCAGCTGCCTGGTCCGAACGCCCGGAGCAGCCAGGGTTTCAAACGCGAGAGGGCAGAGCTCGTGAGGACACCCTTAGAAAAACCTCAGTCCTCCCTTCCCCCCGCCACGATTCGTAATTGTGATGGACAATACTTCGAGACCATAAGCGGTGGAAGCCTCGTGCTCTACCGACTCATAATCTTGGAACCCGGGGAGGTGCGTCGAGATCCATTACCTGAGGGCTAGATTGCGTTGGCCTCCTGCGGGGTACACTCGTATCGACTGTTTGCCTACACGGCAAGGGTCGCTGCCCTCGCCTGGCCAAAATTCAGATTGCCGTTAAAATGGCGAGCGACGCGCTCTCCTGCCAGAAGACCCCGGGGCAGCTGCCGTTGTCGCTGCAGCGAGATTTGTGTCATATGTTCTTCCTTTAAGTTTAGATTTGAAGACGAAACACTTTAGCGACACCTGCCCGTCAGTTTAAAAAAAAAATCTAAACTACAATTTTCGTATTTTGGTCGTGTTTGCCTTGAACGCAGTCTACAGTGACTCTGGATCCATGTCTATGTCGGTCGAAAGTTGAGATGGCGGATCGAGCCCCACCAGGTAAGCCACGCATTTCTTCTATTTCCGAAAGACATCTTCGAACACTGCCGTCTCCGTATTGCGCCGTAAGTGAATATTACAGATGAATTTTATCTCTGTTCTTTTTAGTTGGTTGTACATGAATGCCAGACAGTAGTAGTCTAGGTTTGCTAAGTAAAATGTCCGTCCGTCGGTGGCGTGGTGCCTTCGCCTGCGCCTCGCGACCGGGGGGGACACATAAGTGCGCGGGTTCGAGCCCCACCGCTGCACGTTTGTATTTATGAAGATCCGACTATGAAGCCATGCGAAAAGCAGTCCCGTGGACGTCAAATCTTGGCTGAAGGTCAGCCCGAAAAGTTTTGCGTTTAAATAAAATGCTTCAACTACCTGCATACGTATTTCCAAAAAGCTCTGCAACCCGATTCTGACAGACGTACCTTTATTAGGTCAGTCATCTTCAAGATTAAGTAAATAATGATACATCAATTGAAAATTATCTTTGAGAATGTGAACTTTGGTTAATCCGATTTTCTACATTGGCACAGTTTTTAATTAGCTACTTGTACAGTCGCACGTTGTCGTAAGTTGAAATGTTTATTTTCTTTCTTATTCGTCTTCTTCTTTAAAAAAAAACAAAATGAAACAAAACATTCATCTGTTTCGAGATAACAAGCATGCCCTTGTGACGATCGTTTCAGATATTTCAGAGCTGCAGCTTGGCCTAGGTATCCTACAAGCCGTAATCGAAAAGGCCATTGAGGTTGCAGGTATAGCAAATGGCACCATTCGTACACAGTGGAGGCACCAACAGGGCACGGGAAAGACGCTGGTAGCATTTATTCAAGAAAATACAAAGATGCAGGCCGACCGCCAAAACTCAACGGCAACCCACACGGTCGCACTATGGGGGATCGACCGCGGTGAGGAGGGAGTTGAGGGGGCTCTTAGAAATGCCACTTGCCGAAAGAAATTACGATTAAGGCAAGTGAACTAAGGCTTTGTAGAGCGAAGGTAGGGTATTTTTTAGTGGCCACCGACAGTGGCAAGGGACCTTTCGGTCCATAAAACCTCAATGGAAGTGGCTGAAACTACCTAGCTGCTTTAAATTCCAGAAACCGGGTGACAAAGCTCTAGACCGTAAGGAAGCCGAGGTTTGCTAGCAAGGTTTACTTTAGATGTGGCAGCCCGGACCACATGGTAAAGGATTGCAAAGCGTAGGTACCGAAACGCCACGTTTTCGGGGTGGGTGGGCATTGCACAGACAGCCTGTTTCTCATAAATGGGAAAGTGCAGAAACTCAGGAAGTCCCGTAGGGAAGGTGCCAGGGAAACAAAAGTCCCCAAAAATAATCAGAGAAAGCACCAGAGGGAAACAGCGGTGAAGTAGAAAAACTACTAGAAAAAAAGAGCAACAATTAGGGGAACGCACAAGGGGAAGGGCACGACGGTTGTTCGTGACCTCGAAGACGACTGGACAGTCGTAGGGGAGAGTCTTAAACCACTTGAGATGTTGAAGACCATCCGGGAGAACCCAAACCTCTGTAGGGCTGCTGATGGTGTGCTCAAGGTAGCGGCACGCAGGCAGGGTGCTGACCGCTGCCCTAGCTAAATGTAGCAATCACGCAGGGCGTGGCAATTAAGGGCAGTGGGTCAGGTCAAGGGTTCACCTGGGTTGAAGCTGTTATTTCTCACCTAATAAGGACCTAGGGGAATTTGAAGGGTTCTTAGAAAAACTCATCGATAACGCGAGCGGCTAAGGGGGTAAGAGACTTTTTATCAGCGGGGACTTTAATGTCGCGAGCACGGATGAGGGAGTCAACATACATGAAGAGGGCACGATTTCTACAGGAATATATAATTGATAAGGGCCCACTAGTACTTTATGATGGAGTAAGTGCTACTTTTTCTAGAGGAGACCAGACAGTTTTTGTAGACCTAACGCTTGTAGGCAAATCGGTGTTTTCTATGATACGAGAATGGCGCGTCGCGGGGGAGGCGGAGACTATGAGAAGAACGAGACATAACAGTAACCGATGACCGTTGTTGACAACGCACGCTCGCCTCTATGATAATCCACTGAGCAGAGTGGATAACCGTCAAAACTATCTGACTGACCCAATATATAATATAATACATATGCATGGTATGTGGGAATGGCATCCTGTTGGAGCAATGGGCGCGCATGCTTGAACTTAATTTCAGCGGTTAATTATCAACATTATATGGGTAGGCTTGTGTGTAATGCTACCGCTCACCTTGGGGGTGCTGTTGTTGGCTTGCAGCCGACGAAGGCGCTGGAGTAGAAACTGAACTGGGTGTCGTGGCGGGTTTCCATACAGTGTCATCATAGGTCGCTCCAATGAAGTCTTGATAGAACGCTGTCAGCTCATTTAACTGAAATATGTGCGAAAATATATTAGCGTTCTCATAACCAACTAAAACATAGGCAAGCGAAAAGCGTATAACTAATTCAAATCCTGGTGTCACTTTGAATTTTCTTTCCAAGCAAAATGGCTTAGTAGCAGAGCCATTGCCTCGCATTCGGGAAGTTGTGGGTTCAAGACCTAGACGGGCACTCTTAAATTGGGTTTCATGGTTTCCGGGTTAGATAAGGTGAATGACAGAGTGGGTTATAATTGACCATGCTCGGACAAAAAAGACGGGAAGCAGAGATGTCTCAATAAAAAGAGATGATGTAAAACCATACAGCTCTCCATTATCACTAAGCATTATCAATTTTTAAATGTATATCACTAGAAAGGGTACGTCTTTCTCTTATAAAAAAACTTTTTTTTTTAATTTACACTTTGATGATCCTGTTAGAGTTCACCTATTCTGATTTAGCAAATAATAATAATAACAATAATAATACTAATAATAAAACATCGTATTTTTTATTCAATGAGAAAAATGTTGTCATATTATAAGCTGGCTGCGCGCCGTTCCCCAGGCATTTCGGAGTAATTGGTGCGCTGTGCAATTGTGCTTAGTATTTTAATCTTTACTAATAAAAGTACAGATTATCATATTAAGGAGCTAATGTGCTCTTAAAACTTGAGGTTCCTATCGAAGGCCACACCGAGGTCCCTATCTAAACCAACGCATCGCTTGTGAAGGCTCCGTTGAGGGTATAAACGGTACGGTTTTGATAATTGCGCATATCGAGTTCGAATTGAACATCTCGTTTGCCTCTGCCCAGATGGATACTAAATCGATCGCCGGTTGCATAGCTTTTCGATCTTAATGGTGCAGGAGTTTGCCGTAGCATCCAAAATTAACCTAAAAGCCGCGATCTTTCAAGTATGCTCTGTGCCAGCTTAGAATGCGAAGCGGCAGATATCGGACGCAGCCATTTTTGTCACTAATAGCTCATGGCCAAAGGCTTTAGAAAAGCGTAAGCACTAAGGATGGTTGCGATGATTTCTGGCAGGAGCCCAGTCGTGGGAAACTTCCTGTATGCAATGCCGTTCGAATTTCCCCTTACAAATCAATGTTGGTTTTAAGCATGTAGGCCTATGGATAATCGAGTAACGGAAGATGGCAACTGCGGTTATGACTTCATTGACAATACAAGCTCTCGTCCAGATTTATCAAGACTTGCTGGTACGTTATTACCAAATGAGGTACGTGACATATTTTATGGATTGACTTTCTGCCCAATTGACACACAAGAGATTAAAGGGACCTCGCTGCTTTCGAATGATAATCGGGTAAAGGTGATTGCGTTGCAAGTGGTTCTGCAAGCGTGTCTGTTCGTCCTTTAAACACAAAATGGAAACCTTTTGTAGCGCTGCTAGTCAAACTATCAAGTTTTATGCGCTTTTTGTAAACCAATGTAGAAGTAAATGTGTAAAGAAAGTCATAAAAAGTCGAGATGTTACGCTAACGCTTTTACCTGAAAAATCGTATTTTTTTTCATTATGACCAAAAATGTACGTCCAAAGGACCGCAATAGCAAATTTACTGCCCACCATATTTGTACTAAAATGATTTTGCTGCGTTACGTAGTTGCCAAGTAATAAAGCTTCTTCGACAGTCATAGTTCTTATGTTTTACGTGCAAGCTTTCACGTTCAGAACCGTAAAATTTTGCCAAGACGTTTCTGCCTCCTTCTTCCATTAGAAAAAATTACTCTCTTGCCGAGTTCTACCAAATCTTAAAATATGTACCTAACTTTCACATACACCCTATGCAACTATGTATGCCTTCGCTTTCGATATGGCTATCGAAAAAGCCTAGTTACAACTACGTAACGCAGCATCATCACTTTAGTATGAAAATGGTGAACACTAAAATTGCTATTGCCTGAGGGTAGTCTTTTGAACGTACACTTTTGGTCTTAATGAAAATAAATTACGATTTTTTACAAAAAAGCGTTAGTGTAAGACATAACAACATATCAACATTTTATGACTTTTCTTAATCTGGCTATTCGCTTTTTGCTACGCTAGCTAGTAAAGTGTCGTTCGTTGCGCGAAATTTCCGCCGAACGCGCAGATATAATCGGTTCCAGCATACGTTAACTGGTTCTCCCACAAACGTAGATTTCGCAAAACTATGCAGGAGAAACAAGGCACAATAACTACTTTTATAAATTTCACTCTCTCTCCTAAACAAAACGTTTCCCCCCCCCCCTTCCATTGAGAAAACTTATTTTATTGCTGAGTCCTACCAAACCTTAAAGTAAGTACATACCGATATGAATGACCCTGTATAAATAAATATATATATATATATATATATATGCGTTGTACAAGCTTGCAGACTGTGACCTTTCGCACCCGGGCGTACCCCTGCGCCTCTGTGGTAACATACCATTTCAGCGCTAAACGATGCCTGGTACACGGCGCCTAGAGCGACGGCAAGGTCAACAAAGATTACCGCCGTGATAGCAAAAAAGCGGAGAAGAGGTGGACGCAACTAGTTAATGGGTGCAACCGCTCGTTAGCTGAATTTTAGAAGTCGAATCGACCAAGCCTAACAACGCCAAATAAAAATATAACCCCAACAAACATGAAATACTCGTAAGGGGCTCGTAAGGTTACGTACAGCTAACATCTGGCAATCGCATTTGACTGATATGCGAAGAAATTACTGCACTTGCTAACCACCGAGCAGACACTGTGTTAAAACATAAGTAGTACAGAAGTGCAGAGCCGAGCGCCAGAAAGTACTTTAACAGGTCATGTTGTAAGGACTGACAACAAAAACAACAATAGTGACAACAACACTAATAAGTCCTGTGCAAGCAATATATAAGAGAACAGTAGTACCAGATGCAACAAGACTAACAAGAACCACCACCACAACAACAACAACAACAACAACAAAATTTTAGTGACATTGGCTAGCAGCGGTAAAAACAATATTTTTAAAACCGGCAGAAATAACAACACTTAATCCTGTCACCGTTACAGGTATGCGTGTAGTCGCCTTCACGTAGTAGTATTAGTCGCATAGTAAAAATACTGGCACTAATTGTGTGTGCATCAGCAGCAACGATAACAGCAAGAACAAAAACAACAACTATTGATGAACAACAAATTGGGTACAGCATGGACCTAGAGTATCTAGAAAAGCAAGCCGTTACCCTGCTCCCTTGTGGTCAACTCATTTTGTGATCCCAGCCATTTTGACTTCCCCTGACAACGACCCCGCCGCCATCCATGCAATTATAATGGTGTTGTTATCATTGTTGTGGTTGTTAATATTGTTGTTCTGGTTGCTGTAGCTGATCTCCGTTTTGTTGTTGGTGCTGTTTTTTTATTATTCGTAACCGTAACAATTACTGTTGTTATTTTTATCATTAATAGTAATAGTGATATAGATGTAGTGCTCGGTACGGCTCTGTTGGCCACGTTTTCAAGGATTATCAACACTAGAATGATTGCTAGCCCTACATTAGGTTTATCTGATGCTGACATTCGATTACACTAGAGCACCGTACCCAACAGGCTGCAAAACAGAGGACAAAGGGAGTTAGATATGTAATCGCAGGCCACCCGAGAAACTAGGAAGGAGTTAAAAGACCTCAGGGTATAAATTCTTACTAGGTGATTTCGTCAAATCGTAACGGCACATGAATAATTTGATCGCCGTCAAGGTCCAGCGGACCGCCTTGCACCTAGAACAAATTCTGCCAAGGATCGGTGGAGTATCGGAAGAAAATGGGATATTCTGGCTTTGCTGAATGACCAGCTCTCTGCGCAACGCCTGTTTCGGCGGACATGGCGCTCCGGACAATGAACAATAGAAAAGTGCTGAAATGGCTTTAAGAAACGCTTTATGGTTAGGGGAGATATACGGGAATGAGTAGCAGAGATTATTATAGATGGCAAGGAATGGAATATTGGCAGTGATCATAACTGGGTGGAATTTAAAGGGCGAGGAATAGCTATTGATAAGTTGAAAATATACAAGAAAGAACTAGACAAGCAGCAGTGGGCACATAAACTAAACAGCTGTTAGGGGATACCATAGAAATAGATCCAGATGAAATGCATAAAATAATACGGGATACGTATGATGAACGTTATAAGGTAGTTATGGGTGTAACAGGGGAAGCGAGGGTTGGTAGAATAAAACGATTGAGGAGGCAATACTGGCGAAACAGAAATGGATTAAGGAGCACCAGAAAGTAGTGGATAGGAAGCCGGGTAATGAAGAAGAATACTAGCAAAATATATGCAAAGGTTCAGCAGTTGGTAGAAGAAGGAATAAAACGGAAGAACAGCAATTTAATAAGATACTGGGGCTCCGTACAACGGGTAAAACAATCTTAGACATGTGTAGTCAATGCGGATAAACGAATGGCTAGTATCGAGCAAGAAAAAGGTACACAAAATGATGCGGCTGTAAAATCATTAATTCTTTCATTAGGAATGGAGTTTTTGAAGGGAAGTAGGGTAATTACGGGTATTATTACAGAGGGAGAAGAAATAATTACGAGTACTTTTACGGAGGAAGAAGAAATAATTACGAGTACTATTACAGAGAGAGAATAAATAGAACAACTTATTAGAAGGACAAAAGGGAAGACGACATGTGGGTTAGACGTAATAACATTAGAGATAGCAAAGGCGTTGGGAGGGAACTACATAAGCTACTTATCTAAAGTTTTTAATCAAATCTTTGCTGGAATAGCACATCAGGAAGTTGGGTACCTTTGCTGCTAAAGGATGGCGTCAATAACGACGATGTGAAAAATAGACGGCCGATAACTATTACACTGATCCCGTGTCGTAGTTTCATGCACATTTTGGAGAGCCGAGTACGGAATAGGTTTGAAGCGAATGGTAAAATTTAGGTAGGGATTTAGAATTAAGGGAGGCGTTAGAATTAGGCAATGGGATGCAGAAAGGCACAGGTTGAAATCACGAAGCAGAGGCAATCTCGAAGGAAGGTGCTCAACCATAAGCTAAGAACAACGGGTGTGTGCAAATAGGTAATTAATAGCGGCAATGTTATGTGCCCCTTGAAAAAAGGGTGATATGAGTACACACACATATCGAGCGAAGAAATTAACATACATATATATATATATATATATATATATATATATATATATATGTGTTTTATTAGAGCGACGAGAGATTGAGATCTTTATGACGTGCTAAGCGAACTCACCTCAATATTCTCACTGTTATCTGAGGAAGCTGTTGAATGGCTTTTTACTGGCGTAGCAAGTTGTAGCAATCGTTCACAGCAATAGTAGATTAATCGGGGAATGTATCTGCAATCGGGTTCAGTACGCTTTATGTAGTAATAGTGGAATATAATTTACACGAAATATTCACTTCCTTTATTCTTAATTACTCCAGCATCCGCACCGTTGTTACGTGGTCTTATTTATGCAGTTGTGTTCAATTTAATTAAAATAAAATTCTTGTACACAGCTGTGCTTAAATAGACCTCGGCATTTTGCAGTTTAATATTTGTATGCAACAGCTGTAATTTCAGGACTCATCCTCTGTGACAACCTGTTGTAACAAACCAGAGTCTTTTGCAACAGATTGATGTTGTAACTCAGCGACCTCTCTTCAGTTTAGATGTATCGAATCAATTGGGCGAGCAGACTAATATATTACTTAAAATTGTGCAACTGATGCTAGTTATAATCCAAGTAGTAATGCCTATATTTAAGTACGCGTAACAGAACTGCACTTCGCGCTAGAAACCTACGGTATGTGCTCGTTGACTACAACACTTAATATATTATTTATTATTACATCACCTTTCAGTATTGTTGATTATATTACATTACACGTATTCATTAAATCTCGAAAACGGCATTCGCTTCCGCAAATCTTGGACATATATAGAATATGTTGTATGTGCATCTCAGGAAGATGTCAGCGACTTAACGCCCAGATAGCTGGCGCAGACGGACATGTTTCATGATGATATTTGGTGCAGACAAGGCCGCAAAATTTGCAGCAACACTCATCAGAAGGGTTATGAAACCCAGTGCGGTGGCACAGTTTGTAGTGGAACCCATGGACGGAGTAGCGGGTGAGAACGTGTCGTTGCTCGAAGAGCGGTTCCATCCATGTATTGTCCAACATTGCCGGTGTTTTGTAGAACGCTTCTGGCACTTCCCTCATTTTCTGCTCGAAGTGCCTACAGAACTCTCGCAGTAAGGCGGTGGTCGGAAGTTGAAAGCGGTTTACCATGTCCTCGATGAACGGCGTGGTCCTCGACAGACTATAAGTTAGCCTGTTTTGTGCATTTCTAGGGAGGCCCAAAACTCTCTTAAGGAACGTTGCCTTCACCGTGTCGAGAGCGCTAAGCTGCTGAGCGGATAGGTGTTCCTAAATTATTGTGATACCATAAGATGCCACCGAGGCCACCTTCAGGATAAACAGTATTAAAGCTGTTTTTACTGAGAGCTTCTGTGGAGCCGAGATTGAGGTCATGGCGACAATGCTGCTATTAATTCGCTGAGATATGTGAGCTGCGAAAGATATGCCGTTTGGCGTTAGTTTAACACCCAGGTAAGTAAACTCCGAGACAAATTCTACAAAGACACCGCCCAAGCTGAGCCTATCACTTTTCTTCAGGGGTCCCCCGGATCTGAATTTCATAGCTTTTGTCTTTGATACGTTAATTGTTAAACCATTTTGCTTGCTGTATGTCTCCAGCATCCTCAGGGGCCTTTTTAGATTCATGAACACTCTACTACTACTCGTATACCACCAGGTCATCGGCATAGAGAGTTATGCGGACACAGGGGTAGTGGTCATTGATAAAGCCCGGAAGATCACTGAGTAAGACTGAGAATAAGAGATAAGAAGAAGATTATCACCCTGGGGATAGCCGGTGGTTTGTAGGAAAGGCTGGTATTCCTGAATGCCGTCATCTAGAATGACCGGGTTTGCCTTCAGGATAGCTGCCAGTATCCCCAAAACTCGTGGGCATACGCCCGCGGCTAGCTTCTCCATGACAATATCCCTGGGGGCAGTGTCAAACGCCGCTTTGTAGTCTACAAATACAGCGTACAGTGCTTGGTGCTTGACGGTGACCGAGCGCTTCACCTCGTCTAGAAGCTCCTGGGATGCGGTCATTGTCGAATGTCTCGCGCGAAATCCATGCTGTTCCGGAGGGATGATTCCCCTTGCTTCGAGATAGAAGCTAAGCCGGCGTGCCAGGAGGCATGACAATATTTTGTAGATGCAGCTTTTCTTTGCAATGCCTCGCCAAGAGGATGGACAAAGCGGGTCACCTTTGCCTTTGGGGATGGCCTTTAGCAAGCATTCCGACCAGGTTGCTGGAATTTCACCTGTTTCCAAGCACTTGTCAAAGAGTGCCGTCCAAAGGGGCGTTAGGAGGACCCCCGCCTTTATATGTTCATTCCGGACGAGGTCGGGTCCGAAGGCCTTCTTATTCTTTAACTTTTCGATCGCACTTTGAACTTCCATAAGAGAGAAGGGAGCATCTATCTGCTGGGATAGTAGACTCTCGTATTCATCCGATAATTCACACGATAACGGGATAATCCCAGGTGTGCTATCTGTTACTGTAAATGCGTCGATGAAGTGTTGGCGCAGACGGTCGGAGGCAACTGGACAACTAGCGAACGTAAAGTCTCTTCTAAGGGCGCAGTGAGGGTCAAACCTGGCTCTTCGAATCATACGATTTTCACTTTCCTTGGCGAACCAGATTTTCTTGAATTCTATTAGCTGTCGGTACCAGCGACGGTGTCTACAATGAAAGTCTCTCATCTCTGGGTGTTCTCGGGACAGAATGAGAGCCTGAATAACATAAGCTCTCACACGGTAGCAATATGAGTCGAACCACTCAGGTGACCGACTTCCCCTCAGAGTACGCCTATATGTAGAGGAGGGCGCCGCTCCTGTCAGCATGTCGGAGCATGCAGACTTGGCGGCACTTCTAGTAGTTGATTGGGATGCCAAGCGCAAAGTTTCATGCGTAATTTGTTTACGTCGATGCATTTTCCGAGCCCCTGGCGTCTCGGCGTACTAGCGCACCCACCTCCATCTTTAACTTTAACTGTTAAATAAACTGGAACATGCTTTTTAAATCCGGTAATTACAAGGCCATTCACTTGTCTGCCATATTCGATGTCTCCCTCAGGACCTGAGTAAGCGGATATATCGATTGTAGAGGACCCACCCCTCTGCGGATTATCGCCAGGTCCACCTCCGTCAGAGTAAAACGTTGGCGGCGACGGAGTAGTACATATCCAGAATCCATACTCCCGGCGAACGCCGATTGTCCGGGACGACGCAGCAGTGTCAAGCCTACAGTTCAAGTCTCCGGCCAGAAGAGCTGGTACACCAATTGGAATTATCGCAACGGCGCCACCAATCTTTTCTAAGATATCTTCAACAGAGTCCCGGCTGCCACTACTGTACACCCCAATAAAAGTTAACTGGGAGGTGCTGAGGACGATGGTGTTGTCTTCGGCCAATAGGATTATTGCTTGTTTGAGTCGGGGGCCAACCAGCAGGGAGACTCCACCAATTGGCCGACCGCGCGAGGGCCGCAAAGCTGGGCAGTGATATGAGTAGTATCCGTTAACATCGAAGCGCTCAGTAGTGAACGTCTCCGTTAAAAGGACAATATTCGAGGTCGCTGTTTAGAACGACCGGAAGCACTGTCCGTATGCCCTCACAGTTCCACTGGCACACCTTTAATTGAACTGTCGGCCTCTGGAACGGTTTGACCGGTAGTTTCGGCGGTTGGACTGGTCGAGTCGTCGTGCCGAGTTGTTCTGGGTGTTTTTCTTGGTCTCGGTTGCCGCCTTCAACTCCTTTATCGCTTCCTAGAACGACTTGCATAGGCGACTTAAGTCGGGTGGGAGCGGGGCCGGCGTAACTGTTGAGGCGGTTTTCTGCTCGACCTTGGTGACGCCTTTCTTCCTGGCCAAGATAACCTCTGGCTTCTTCTCTGCCTTTTTCGGTAACGGTAGTCTCAAAAAAGCAGTCACGTTGCGAGCTGCAATACGGGCAGCAGTGCCTGCTGCTTCGTCATCGTATGTCGTGGTAGCCTTAATAAGCATTGGTTTCTGGAAATTGGTAAGAGGCTGATGACAACACTTAATAAAAAAATTAAATCTTCAACAACAACAGCAATACTATAATGCAACCACTTATGTATCTTTACCGTAGAGAAGCCTTAAGCATATTGTATATGCGTCGTATGGACTCTCAGCGCAGGTCGCACGCTGAAAGTTGTGTCGATATTGCTCATACCTTAAATGGCGCTGTTCCAAGCCGTGAAGAATCTTGTTCTGATCTTCCAAGCACTGCCACAGTGTATACGCCTTCTTCTTTTTATCTCTGCAATTTATATATAAGCATAAAGCTCTAAGGTAGGTCACAAACAAGCATTGACTTTTGTCAACAAAAAGAATGGGAAATTTGGTCGGTCACGCTTTTCATTGAGATCCTATTATTAGGCAATGCTGTTCCGGTCATGGCCGGGTGAAGCCCACTCGGACGTTTACCGTATTAGAATAACAAAAAAACGTAAACACCAATTTTAAAGTGGTCTCATTGTAGAAGTCGTTTGGGTTTCGTTCGCATTTTTGTTTCATTTATAGCTATAGCTCATTTATAGCACGCTAACTTGACCTAATCAATTATTCGCAAAATAAAATCTTTTGTTTAGATTAATAAACCGAAGAAAAATTTCAACAAGCGCATCCAACAAGCTAAACAAGGGAACATATATATATATATATATATAGTCCTCCCTCCGTTCCTCACGGGCTTGGAATCGCACCGAGAGCTAGACACAATGAGGTCTCTCTTCGAGGGGAAGATAGCCGCCGCACAAAGTCGAGCAGCCCTAATGGCAAGGTAGATGTAATCTTAAAAAGACAGTACTGCGGTCACCCCAGACAAGGGGCAAAGAGGACGACTGGACTTTTGTGAGTTTTATGAGTCTCACAGTTGCATATATATATACAACATTTGCATTCAAGGTCATTATTCTAATTAATACGTACTAAAACATTACTTTAGAGTTAATGAAGTACTACCGTCACACGTAGTCTAGATATTTAGATAGCTACCACCTTATCTGGTCATCTATTATTAATATGGCTATCCTACTAGTACAACGTGCTGTAGTTCCTCACCAATATTGCTACTAAAATAGGGAAATAATTCAACTTTCGCTTTAAAGAAGTAGTTGTCAACAAATTGCAATATCTCCATATTTCTCTCTTTCTCTCTTCCTCTATATGTATATATGTATTTGTCTTATTATGTATATATCTATATGTATGCATGTATATATTAAGGATCTGTTAAATACTCTATGGTTGTGAATGGTATGTAAATACAAAGGCTGGTGGCATTCGGTGCCGTTCCACATGGCATGAGCGTACACCATGAAGCATAATTTCAATAAGTAAGCACCCCTTGGGCGCAACACGGCGACAATCTGGCGACATATTGGCCAAGGTTAGCCGATTCTTTGCCAGACATTTTTTGCCAGTCATGGTCGGAATTGAATAATAATAGTATGGTCAGTCTGTCGGCAAGACTGGTCTATACGTGTATATGACGCCGGGGGAGTGGACACGTTTTCTAACGCCAAATGTTAGCACGCAGTGCGATCGTCAATCGATTTCACCTTATCAGGCCTGGGTGGCGTACTACCTATATGACTGCAAGCGCGGCCCTTCTGTATTGTTCTCAACTGGGCCGGGCCATTGTATTTCCATTCAATGCCCGCGTTCAATACGCGTGTGGCGTGTGTCGGTCGATATCGATCAATCAAGCTTAGGTGTAACGAGCGATAAATTCGGCACACTGCACCCACAGCCTTTCTTACCATAGCGGCTCGGCCCGGCTCAGATTGAACACACATACAGAGGCATAAAGGCACAAAGTTGCAATAAAACTCTTTTTGGCTTTAGCCTTCAGATATAGAACGTTTGGGTCGAGGGCATTGGTGGGTATTTGGTCAGATAGACTAGCACCATTCGACGTGGTGTCATTGAGTACATAAGGACGCACAGGTCAGTGTCGTGTACCAAATACGCTCGGGATCATTTTCAATGAAGAAAATTGGCTAACGTATCATATTGGAGTCTATGCAACAAAAAAACTGGGTTAAAAGCATGCAATGGCTGACCCTTTCAAACGCATCAAACGAGAAATCAAAATGTATACAAAATGTAAAGTGAATATATGGCGACTATCATAATTGACTGATTGCGTTTACTCACTGTTGTCGAGGGAAGACGACAAAGAGAGGAAGAACATACTGGGCGAACTCCTGAACGCAGAGAATCTGGTCCGAGGTCTGAATCGAGCCCGGTCGCTTCAGACGCACGTACCGGATCGCGTCATTAGCCCGGCATCGAAGCCAATAAATCTGTTGTTGAGTGGACCCACACGACAGGAATGCAAACAATGTTAGTTTTGGTTGTGTATATATATATATATATATACATATACATATATATATATAAAAAAAATTTCATGATACCGGAACAGATGTCGCAGTGTTTTTTTAGTAGTACACATGAAGGAATTATGATCCCATCTTTTCCAAATTCAAACCCTGCAACACGCTAAATGAACAATTGCATTGCCTATAAATATTTGCGGGCTGTCTTGTGTAGAGCAATATACGATTTAAAAAATCCAATCAACTTATTAATCAAACAGACAAACTGCCATCAACAGTGGACTGGCAACCAAACCGCTCTAGCATTTGCGAAATAGACAATGAATGTCACAGGCAACTGAAGGCCATCGCCACAGCCAGAAAAACTTTGAGACATGGCTGACTCGTTTCAGTACTGTTCTTATACCATCGCCATCATCATTTATTAAAGTAACCTTTGTTAGGTGCATACATAGTCAACGGTCAAATGATAAAATAAAAACAATATTTCTGCGAGAAGCTCCTTAGAGAGATCACACGTGGGCACTGTTCTTATAGCGCTCTGCCATAAGTACGCCAGAGCCAACTATGTGGAACGCAGCCTACGGAAACCAAACTTATGTAATAGGAAATCATAGTGCTGCTGCGCTCTTCTAAGCATTACAACATCATGATGACTTCTTCATATGCAGTCGGCCAACAAAGCCCCTCAACTCAGTTGAGTGGCACCTTTGTCCTTAAATGGCTGTAACATTTATTGTCTCTTTTAGCCTTTTTGGAAAGAATCTAGTCCGCTTCACAGGTTAATCAATTGAGCTAGACGACGAACATTAAGAGCTGAAAGTGATCAATTTCTGCTAGCTTGCTGGGGATACCTGCAACCCCGACACTTCATGTGGCCTTCACAGCCATAAGGTGGCATTTGAGTTTTGATCTTACCAACTACAGTAAATGATAAAGCAAAAGGCTTTAAGCCCGCCACCCAAGTTCCAATGCAGGTCAAATATCCTGTTGAACGCAAAATGAAATACAAATAACAATTCGGTGTCTACTGCCGCAATGTGGCGGTACTTACCCGCAATTGCATGTAAATATTCCAGTAATCTTTAACTGGTTTTTAAGATACGGGGAAGTTTACTGTTCTTATTGTCTCGGCCTATTGTCAAATCTGTACATTTTCAGTATTCTAGACTAAAAGCTAATTCCCTGACATGCATGACACATGTTTTATAGATCCACGTCTCAGCACAACTAAGGTCTGGCTGTATCTACGAAGGCTACAATGAAAGGCCGACAAGACTTTACAAAATCCGTTTTTGCATGCCACCAAATGGCTGCTACAAATTGTTGACATCCTACCTTAGACGTCGGGCAATCAAATATACACTCACAGTAGGTTAACCCTGTCACGGCACTGAGTCGTAATTGTCTCACACGATAATGACAGAAAGCTGTACTTCGTTACTGCTATTATCGCCAGACCATTAACGGGTCTGCTTTATTTATTACTAAAATACCAAGGGGAGATAACCAAAAACCTTTTTTTTCATTTTTTCACAGCAAGATGGTCATTATGTTAGACCCGAAGAGTGACAGATGACCTTATTATGTGACAGAGCATACACAAATAGAGACTAAAAATAAACTCTTCAGAACAAACATTGTTACGTGGCCTACCTGAGCATAGTTTTAGTTATTACCTTCCGCTTGCAGGCAAGAACAGTTCGACATAACTAAAATATAAGATGCCATAACCGCCGAAATTGGCTATTTCAAATTATGTCTCACTTAACCCGATTGCGTGAAGCCCAAAAACATCAGTTTTTTTAAGTCATGTTACCACCAAAAAGAAACCAACAAGCTTCCCAATATCTCAAGCTGCCCTAGTTTACTAAACCGCACAATGCTAGGCGTTACAGTGAAGCGATGCAACGTTACTGAACACGAACGTTTTGAGCTGCTAAGACCTTTGTAAGCCCAAGAAGGAGGATTCAACGTTATATCTGGCAACATTTAAACATTGGTTTAATGTCACCTAATGTATCCATACTCTATACAGATCATTTACCGTAGTACCGACGCCCAAAGTACTTGCTACTGGAGGAAATAATGTTCCAAGTGCATTCATGAGCCCCTACAGACTTCATGCAACCCGTCCACATATACGTATGGCGATTCGCGTGGCTAAACCTCTTTATGTTGTAGGATTTTCTTTAACCTGCTTTAGCCCATTGTAATTTCTCTTTTTTGTCACGGGCGGCGTCAACATCGTCCCAAGTTGATTCGCTAACTTTCGGGTCATTTAAAGTGTCACTATAAACAAAAATGGATAATATTATCTGTTCGCAGTCGGACTCTCTCGGTATGCGTGTGCTCACTGGAACTACAGTTTAAGAAATTACTTTAGGGGGCCGAAGAGGAACATTTTCAGGATATTGCCGTGTAACACTTTTTGTTGGCGTCAAGCGTTGCTCTTTGCAAAGGTTTTTTCCGGATTTGTTGTAGCCGCAAGACGAAGTACACAATCATCGTTCTTGGGGCACAAAAGGCAGAGCGGATTGTATCGTCTCTCTGTAGTGATGAGTAAAATCAAATTGTGCAAACACAACAACAACAATAACAACATGTCTTGCTCACATTAAACAGTGTAACAAACGGCAGGATGACGCACTTAAGCAGCAAGCACAGAAGTTGTGAGAGACAAGTGAGACATGGCTCGCATCGATCTAATGGCTTGATAATTGATTCTGCTCGCCGAGTAAAGTCAAATCGAGTCTTCCCAAACAAGTATTTGATGCTACATCGGGCAGGATATCGACCAATCGACGTGACCAAACCACACAGTCCAAGTAAGACCGCAAATCTAACTAGCTAAAGCTGCACGGAGCAACTTGATATTGTATTAAGGGACTTAAGTCAATGTAAGAAACTTTTGAGTGGTACTATCGGGAAGCCGCATATCGACCGAACGTATTGTATACAGTAATCCATTCCTACATGTGCGTGTGTTCTACGTGTGTTTGCTTGGCATATATTGGCACCCTCATGCAGCTTCGGACTGTTGGCCACCTAGATTAGGTAGACAGTAGTACGTGGCGAAGTGTCAACATATTTAAGAAATGCTGCACATATATTGAACTAAGAGCAACCGGTCTTCATGCTGCCAGACAAGCATCATAGGCTGGCTAGCCTTTACAGAGTTCATGCAAATAAATCTGTGCACGTACACATATTCTGATCAAATTGGTTTAGTCGCGAGGCAGACACCGGGAAATCGTGGGGGATTGAATTTAGGAACGAGCATTCTTAAACCGGTTTGGTAACAAAGCAAGACAAACACACAACTGTATTATTATCAACCGGGAGCAATAAAGCATATTTCCGTTACCGAGCTCACAAAATAAGATGACCTCCCTTCAGATTGCCTAAGAAAATAATAACATCGTAACGCTGTTAAAGCCATCATGGTACTTATTTGTGTATAGGACACTGCTTTTGCGTGCCATCTAGTGAAGACGCCCAGTGCGCTTCAAACGACTACCTCTTTTCGGTTGGCCTCAGTGTTGCCCGAGATATAGCTTGCAACAGCAGGAGCTACAATATCCGCCAAACTGAATTTCATTGCAGGTATTCATTCATTTGAGAGACCATTATCTAATAATAATTGCCACCCCGTGCTGTGCGCTTCTTTTGTACTTCGACGGCAGCGGCCTATCGACCACTGCCTTGGTCAAATAGCTAAACTATGAATCAGAAGACTTTTTATTATATATTATACATACTGGATAAGATGTTAGCTTTCTTCGAAGGTCGACTGTTGCTCATACTTTTTTAAGACTGTGCATACACGCATACATTGTCACAATAGCAGCAGCAGCAGAGCACAACGTTCTAGACAATTCTTCCCCCCCGTCGACGCCCTAAAATTGCGCTGCATCGATCCGCTTTGTTGTTCCGCTCCGCGAGAGAGACGACTGGCGAGAGACGACTGGCAGCGTCATTAAACCACGACCACTTCTTGTCACATTAAGTCGTAGACTCGGCCATGACGACGTCACGAAGGCAATTGAAGTGCCGCCGTCGTCGCTAAACACAATGTGTACGAGAGACATCGTTTCGATGAGAGGGGGCGGACCGTGGTGGCCATGCCTTCGGCCGGAAGCTTCAAACTCCCTCATCGATTGTCGCGCCACCAGCTTGCGATGTCGGGGGCAGGCAAACTGCAGTCAGCTAGTGTATATATATAGAGAGAGCGACAGATGTACAGATAGATATATATATATATAAAGAGTGCAAGCCAGATACGAAGTAAGCCCAGGTACACGACAAACCTACAAAGCCACTTTGATCGAAACGGGCCAAACAACTCTGGTTGTCTCCGGTCGAAGTCGAAGCGGAGGAACATTGCTACACCGGTATCGGCAATACATATTACGCTACATCCTGACTAAGCTCAGGCAAGCGATTCGGTGGCTCTGTACACTGAGGCTACACACGTTGCACGTTGATGCGGTGCAAATCCAGCATTCGATGACGAGTTTGCCTGGGCCATTAAAATGCCTTGCCCACAAACCACCGTAGGTTCAAATCCGATGCAGATCCGATACGATATCGCTTAGTAATCACATGTTTAGGTTAACATTTTACAGGGTGTGGCATTGTGTGGTACACTTTGCTTTAAAGTGGTAGTATAACCTGTTTAAATAGTTATTTTTTTAAACTATATTTATTAAAATGACATTTAAGTGTTACAGCAAGATGTGATTAACTATCAACACTAGGGCTTGTGGGGAGCGCTACCAGTCGAGCTTATCCTCGAGGCAGCCCCTCATTGTGCCCATTATTGCTGCCACATTGCCGCGTTGAACTGCCAGCGATAGTCGCTGAAGTAGAAACTCAAGTGCTCTTTTTCCCCTGTCGCCAGTTCAATTTGTTTGCCAATCTTCTGTAAAAGCGACCATGCCTCAGGGCCGGGCCCCCCGAGTGTCTCGAATACTAGCGGCACGAAAATGAACTCGTTGGCGAGCTGGGCATATTTGTTGGTCTTTAGACGCTCAGCCTTGCGTGCTGCGGAGCCAGCGGAACATGCACTGGCCTCCAGGTTCGACGAGGCGAGCGTGTCGGTGATAGTCGCATCCCAAACAAGCGCCTTTCCCCTTTAAAAGGGGATAAGGGTGAGGCCGTCTGGTCTCTTTCCAGTGCTTCTCAGGAGGCCGGCGGGCTCTCGGATGCACGGTATTAGAGCGGATCTGAAAGCCCTGGCTGTAATCTCATTAACCTCGCTATGACGGCTTTGGCGTCCTTCGCTTCTACTGCAGGACAACCCGTGAGTCCCCCAGACGTCTACCTATGTTCCACACGGACACCGGTGTTCCTCGGTTAGCCTTGTCCCCAACCTCAAACCAATGCACAGACGAAAGCTTTCGTGATCTAGTAAAGTGCCTAGGTTTGAGGAGGGGATGGCTTGGAGCCATTTGCTAGCTCCTTTCTGGACGACCGCACGTAGTCGGGCTTTGTCTGCCGTGGTAAGTGCGTCAGAGAGCAAGCGCTGGTACTTCATGGAGACGATGAGGTCGTCATAGGACCTCTGCAGGTGTTTGTTTGTCTCCGGGAGTAGGCCTGCGAGGTTCTTGAACTTCGTATCCGCAACTTCTTTGGTGTCCTGGAAAGCCTGCAGGGCCATGGGTGGGCTGATGTGCCGAACAGTGCTCTCTGAGGCGTGTAATGATGAAGCATGGCAGCTCGCTGCTAGGTCTGCTGTAGAACGAATCCCCAGGCCTCTGAATCTAAGGGGGAGAGTAGCTTGAGCCCAGTTGTTGTCGGCCAGAGTAAGATTAAGAAGGTCACTAAGGCTGATTATTAGGCTTTCGTCCAGGTCCCGAAGAAGATCTTGGTTTGGTCCGACGTCCGTGCTGCGGAGGATATGGACGATTCTTGCTGAGCCCAGGGACGATTTCAATAGGTGATACGCGCTGTGGGGACTGAGCAGGTTTAGCCGGGTTAGACATGAGCGGAGGCTCTCTATCCTACCTGCGAGTACCGGACGAATGGCGGCAGGCCCCACTGGAATCCCCAGGAGCGTCATGTCTGCTGCCTCGACGAGTTTGCACCCGGGAAGAAGAGCCTCCAAGGCGGATAGGTTAGGGTGACCTTTGTAGATAAGCTCGCACTTCTCGGAGTTGAGCTCAAGCTTGCTCTTCAGTCCGAAGTCAGCAACTCTCTTGATGTAGGCTAGTACTACAGGTGCTTCTCCTCCAATAGTGCCGTCGTCTAGGTACCAGAGGTTTAAGGGAGACTGGATAGAGTCGACCAGTCCCTTAATGGCTACGCAAAACAGTGGCGGACCAAGGGGGTCTCCCTGCTGTACGCCGCTGCATGAGAAAATCGTCTTATCATCAAGTGAAAGCTCCGACCTGGATCTGTAGGCTTGGTCAACCAGGGGGGCCGCCTCTGGCCAATCGACTAGAACTGTCTTCAGTACGTGGTCACGACGGATCTGGTTAAAGGCGTTCTTGAAATCGAGTTTGGCGACTACGAAATTGTTGGGTGCGCTGGCGACGAAAGCTCTTGTAGTGTGGACTGCGGCTTCGATGCCGTTGGGCGTATTGAAGCCAAGCTGGTGAGCTCCAAGCTTCTCGCGCACCAAATCTGCTCCTAGTTTCACTGTGATCTTTGCCGCAATTCTGCGGAAAACTAAGGAGATGACGATTGGGCGAAGCGACCCATTCGGCTTTTTTATTGCGATGAGGCGTCCCCCAAAAAGAATAGGGCGGATGGCCTCAGGAACTGTGCCACTTCTGATGATGTCCACCACTTTTCCTAGGTCACGCAGTAAACGGCTGGCAATATTTGCGTTAGTTGTGGCAAGGAGGTCTCTGAGATGGCGCGGCCGCAAGCCGTCCATACCTGCAGTGGACCCCGCCGGAAAGGTCCACACAGCCTCGCGGAGCAGTTCTGCACTGGTGACAGGTGGATCGGCGTACGGTGGTCTTGGAGGCAGGTCGAGGTCGGCCGGTTCTCTAGGATGTTTCGAAGTCATTTCCGTGTACGTATCGGCTGCGCAGACCGGGCTCCTCACAGAAAGCAAAGCTCTCTCGGCGCCTCCGATGTCATCTTCGCCTAGCAGCTTAGTTGCTCGCCTGGCGGCAGCTTCATCGTCGTTACGTTGCTTGTTCCGATGCGCCCTTGGGACCGATTCGGATGGGGGCTCACGGCCTAATCTGTGGTCCTCGATTCTGTCTCTGATGAATGTAGCCCAAGTGAGATTGTTCCGCTTTCGGGATGGGGTTCTAAGCACTGTATGCGCAAACAACAGTAGGTTGGCCCAGCTGCGTGTGTCGTTGTTAAGGTGCACTAGAGAACGTGTGTCGGCCAGCGCTGCGGCCACTGCAGGCCGGGCGCTTTTGGGGATTGTGTCTAGTCGTTTGTATGCCTTTGTGTACTCGACGAGTTTGTTGCGCAGGTGGGTGCCATCGACGTCGACGACGGGGTAGCTGGCGGGGGGTAGGAGTGAGCGACCGGCCCGAGGCTGGATTGGTAGTCCGCCTGCGGGGGGTCGTCCGAGTGGCTCGGACCGGCCTTATTTCCGGAGGCGTCTTGGGGCATGGCGCTTAGGACCAACGGGTTTCTTCACTTCGAAAGCTGATAACAGCCTGATGACTGGACCCAGAAGATTGGCAAGGTTACGAAGTGCCCTGCCTGCTTTAGGGTCGAGCCCGCTTAGCATCTTTGCAGCGCTGGCGAGTCCTGCAAGGGGGTCTGCCTTCCGATTAGAAAGCGCCCTCGATGGCGGCAAGTCTATCCAGGTAGTGCCAGAGGCTCGGCGACGTCTCATCTGGCGGGGGCGTTGGCGTTTCGTAGATTTTAATGCCTTGAGTGGGGCAAGCGTAATGGTCTTATCGGACGTACCGTCGGAACTGGGGGCACCGATCTCACGGATCACTGAGGCATAGGAACGAGGAACGTTCTCCCCTGTCTCGCACGGTGTCGGATTTGGCCGGACTACTGGTTTTTCTACGATAGTGGCAGCAGGGTAGTCGGACTGGACCTGGCGAAGAACACGTGCACCGGTAATAATCTTGCTCTTTTCCCAAGCTATTGCGTAAACCGGACACGAAGAGGACGCCGATCTGTGCGCACCTCCACAACTTGCGCATTTTGGAGCATTTTTGCAGTCCTTGACTAGATGTCGGTTACTGCCGCAGTTCACACATGCCACTTGGCCGCTACATGCAGATGCGTGATGACCTAAGCGCTGACATTTGAAGCATCTAGTGGGAGTTATTTTTTTATAGAATGTGGGGGGCCTAAATGTTTTGCTTAGGAGTTGGAGTAAAATTACTAATTCTTGTTATAGCAATGTGGCTGGCCGGATATTGTCAATTGTGAAATTGAACGTGCCGGCGTAGTTACTATAAGATAAAAAAATAGTTGTGTGAGCTTCTGTGGTGATCTGATAGAGTAGGTACTTTAAACATGCACTCAATCGTGTTATACCTTTGGTGACATTCATATGCACTACTCAAATTTTGAGGTGGCATGTAACTTTGCTACGTTGTTTTTAGCATAATTTTACTACGTTTGTAATTGTTTTGAGTGGAACGCTTGAACATTTACACTACCGCTGGATCTCTAAGCACTTTTTTAGTAAAATTAGCTTTAAGTTATCGCTAGTGCATCCACTTCTAAAATAGCGGTTGTTCCTTCCAAAGGCCGCACGCCTTCTCCACGGCAAAGCTTATCGGAAATTCACGAATTCCGGCGACGTCTCACTTCTTTGATAGGTCCCAACAAGCATCACCCTAAAGCCTGGGTACGCCAGGACCTTCTAAAAAGTCGTCCAAGCCTTTCATAAGTCACAACGCATACTGCGAAAGTCGTCACTTGGTCAAAACCAGAGCATTGGTAAAAACCGCAATTACAAATCTCAGGCGATTCGGCCTCCCAGTTCAACATATGTGCATGCTGCCCTCAACGGACGAGAACATACTAATGCGTCTCTCACTCTATCATCTGCGGTCCGGCGTGTTCTTGCCTCCCTTAGGAGCGAAAACGTTCCCACTGAAAAGCTGGGGAACGCTTTCGTTATCCCCTTACCCAACTTTTGCTGGCTTTTTGTTGTGTAATCTCGAAACGGAGAAAGCCTCTTGGTCACCGCTCTGGTAATACTCATCGTCGAATACTTAAAAGGTCGGCTCTTAAGGTGTTCATCCGATCAAAAGAGCAAAAAAAATTTTAAATCAAAACTAAATGAAGATTTCAAAAATACACGGAGGCAGCTGACACCACGTTCTGCACTGGAATTTTCGCCCAGACAGAGCTCATCCATATTATAAAGGGAAACTGGTCCATTGGCCCCAAATGTTTTGCCTCCGACGGGATACCCGGAAAACTGTCGACTAGGACGGCCTGCTCTTTGACACCAAATGCGGATTTCGTGGAGAGAGATCCGCCATATTCGGTGCCAGGGCGGCGCATACACTTTCGTTAAGCAGCGCGGGCATATACAACGTCGGTTGGCGGCAATGCCGAAGCAAACTAAAGTTATGGCACCAAATAGAGGATGCCGCCACCCTTGTAGCGAAGATGCGGAAAGTCGCTAAATGCGAGGGCAAATCTGTGATATAAAATGAGGCATGCGAATAAATGAATTAGTAGTCGTTGGTGCGAGCCAGGCAGAGGACAAGCGAGAGAATGGCGAACTCGTAACGGTCGCCGGCCAGTAATGGGGGCGGTAGACACTACCGCTTATTTTATGATTTGCAGATTTAGAATGGATCTATTGTAAATTATAAATAACATACCACGGTTAATTTTGTTAAAGGTGTAATTTTTCCAGCAATCACATTGGCACTTGAGAAACGTTCTGCTTACGATATTAATTAAATTACGCTAAGAAACGTGTGCAATAGCCTACCATAACTTTCTCTGTAGAAGTCAATTACGTCATCGCATTATTATCTCGCCTTACTTATGTAAGATCATCTCAAGCTTCCTCTACGGCAAAACAGCTATTAGCCGTAGACTTTCTTCTTGATGAAAACTAGGGTTCTTCCCATTCAGTTTTTGGTTTTTGTTCGTAAAGCTTTGCGCACGATGACGCACTGTGATTAGCAAACCTTCCAGCAGACACCACATTGATGGCGCGCACGCCAGACTAATCCAGAACAGAGTCAAAACTATACGCCTTTTCCAGAATATGGCGCACTGGATTTTTCACTTAGTCACTCTAAACTAAAGAATCCTTGCAGTTCACGCTCGGGATAAGTGTCACATGCGTCTTCAGAAATTTTACCCTGACGCCGGCCATGAGCAAAGCGGTGCTCCTAATTGCCAGTAAACTCCGCCTTCCCGTCCTCTTACACAACCGAGGAAACAATGGCAGCTCATACTTGACAAGTGGCAAGAAGAATGAAACTGTCTACAGAAAGGAGACCGAAGGCTCCACTGTCAAATCCTTGACGTTTGCCCCTGGCACGTCAGGATAAAAATATACCACCACCCGACCCAAATCTTCAAAGAACACGACAAAGTCTATCATATCTAGTTTAAATCCTAGAGGATAGAATCACAGCTACCAGTATTTTGAAAACACGCGGAAGACTTTCCGGTTTATACTACCTTTATATAATCCGTTTTTGACACGCAGGATGCGCCAACTAAGGCTGCTCTTCACCACGTAGATGAGCCTGATCCATTTTCTAGTCACTCTATATCTAGTTCAGAGAAGCCTCACGTCTTGTACTTTTTACGGTGAAGTTGCAGGGGCATATATATATATATACAAATATGTTAGCTGCCTAATATATACACAGAGACTTATGTATGAATATATTTGCATACATATGTAATTGCTTATATATATATATATATATATATATATATATATATATATATATATATATATTTCTAACGTTGCGTGTACTGAGTTTGTAGAAAGGTCGAAGGACGTCCCCAAATGAACTCAGAGGACGGCCGTCACGCTGTCACCAGAGCGGAGCGCTCGCGTTTCGTCGGAGTATTCGACCGTATTTGGCCAAACGCTAATTAATGTGTGTGTTCGAGTGTGGCCTTCGGCTCGGTGGTGGTCCCATCGACTTCAAGCGGCAAAGTGAGCAAAGAAGGGCGTTGGGGGGACCGGGCGGGGCCAAAACGCCATTGTCGTTGACCGCTTTCTTTGGCTTTTGAGCGAACAACGACTTGTCGGCGGTCGATTTGCTGCGCGTTTGCGACTGTTATAGGCTGCTGTCCTTAGACCCTTGATTAACTCATGTTCTGTATATTTCTATCTCTCTCTTTCTCTCTTTTGCTCTCTCATTTCTCACTCTCTGTTCCACATTGATGTTTGTCTTTTGACTCAACGTCGAGCTGTATTGTTGAACTAAAGGGCTCTTCGTAACTTCGAGCCTGCCAGTCGGGAAAGAGTGTATCGTGTCAACGTCAAAGCAAACTAGTTGCAGTGTAGGCCGTTTCTGTGCAGACAACAAGCCAAGTTCGAAGCCTCTGTACATGTACTCTGCTATGAAAATGTGGCGTGCAATTCAAATGTACATACGCAAATTAGCCCCTGAAAAACGTGTATCGTACGGAATAGTAAATGTTATCTATTAATACAGCTAACAGTGATGTGGCATCATTTTTGTTCGGAACAACAGCGGTGCCTCCCTAGCAGTTTCTAAAATAGACGAACGCATTGATGGTAATAAATGTAATAAGAAGATATATCAGCTATAACAGCCGCAACATTATCAACAACAACGATCTGTTCTGACGACATCTTGCGTTAGAGAATTATGAAGGAAGATAGAAATGCGCAAGCTGAAATAACAACTGAGCAAATGAACAACAAAGGTGGGCTATCGGCCAGCACTAAAACGCAGGTCATCCGAATGCAATCGAGACTTTAGCAGAGGGAACTGCAGCTTTAGAGTGGCGTCGTTAACCGAGTCTTGTCAGATGGCCGCCAGGTTAGACATAACTTTTTTTTCATATTTTTATATATATAGTATAGACCTAATCTTTTTTTTTTTATATAATTGTCTCCTCACGACACGATATTGAAGGCATTTGTTTTCTCCTCATGACACGATAGTGTATGCTTTCACGGTACTATTGTAGCTCTCGCTCTCGCTCTCTGTAATTGACTGTGTCGATCCCTTAAAGCTTTAAGTTGAATTAGCATAAAGTCTATACATATCGATTGACTTGGATCCGGCCATGCTGTACCGAGATGGCTCAGGCAGTAAGTTAACAAGATAGTGAGTTAAGCATTGAACGAGTATTCGTTTGACGGTCTTGCAACGTACGAGGTAGCAAGCGATGACGACTCCAGTCCGGCCGAGTCCGGCATGACAATGCACAGCGATTTTGCCTTGCCGCAGACTGAACGCCATGACCTTGACAATGTCCAAGATCGTCCACTTCGGCAGCGTGCCATAGTCCTTCCAGGCAAAATTGTAGAAAAATACTGAAAAAGATACACCACAGAACACAGGCGGCACGCTTAAATATCTCTGTCGCGCTCTATGCCTCGTCATGTTTCTCTCGCTGTGCCCACTCAGTAAAGCGTGCTGAATAAAACTAGCAGAATCTCAATTCTGTAACTTTAACTGAAACTTGCTGCTTGTCATTGCTTGACATCTGTAGATGAAACGGTGCTTGCCGATGGTAACTCTAGTTAAAACAGTGCTTGTCAATAGTAAGTTTAGTTCAAACAGTGCCTGTAAATGGAGCGTTAGTTGTAATTAATTAGCTGAACACAATGCTAGTTGATGTCTGCCAGTCGACCATATGGAACACCGTAGTTTCGGTCATTAGCATTGCTAATTACTTCTACTGGAATGTATTGCATTTCAACAACAGATCTAGGTCGTCATCGGTTATAGTCAACAACAGGGGTGATCTCTTGGCAAGTGCCCTTGCTGTCCATGCTATGATTGTGACAATATTGCCGATCGAGGACACTCGATCACTCAATATTGTGGTTTGGTTATATTATCTGTGACGATGCTTTTGCTGATGTTGCCTTTGTCGTCGGTCCAACGTTTCCTTCGCCTATTCCGCATTGGTCCTGATTGGACAATTTACAGCCAATGCTATTAAATGTGTGCTAATAGTTGCTCGTGTTGGACCACGACGAATCTATCTGAGGCCACGATCGACGCCTTTCGTTTTCCCATCCTTGTTCCTTTCTGCTACGTGAAGCTGTGCATGAAAACCGTGTATTTGCAAATGAATGCGAGAGACAGAGAAGACACCCCTAGACCACGCCACCACATGCGTATACATATAAATATAGTATTTTTTTCACCAGCCTGCATTTAGAATATACACATTTGTCGGTCTTGTACACCGTTGGAGGTAATACAGATTCACTTCTTATCGGCTTCTCTGCATGGTTTGCATTCACACTCGGTCGTTATTTCCTGTATATAATTTCGTATAAAAACCATGCATCGCACACTCGGCAACAAAACGCCTATTTTTGCAACATAAAGCCTTCCAGTTGTCAGTGATCACCGCTCTAGTCTCATAAAAACGTCAATTGACATCTGCAAACTTATATCCCCACTCAGCAAGATGATTGTCGAAAACCTCAGTTCTTCATAAGGCATAAGTCGTTCTGACGGACTCTCTAACCCCTTCCCTTGTCGGTCCCGGCGCATCCCGCCCGGGGACTGCCGTTTCGCGAGCTGAGACCTCAAAGATAAGAAAGTATGCAGACCTAAGTCGGGCGCACCTCTTTTCGCCATTCGCGTTCGAGACGATGGGTGGCCCTGGGCCCCTCACGGTAACATTGATCTCTCGGGTTGGCGACGCGTTACGGCAGGCGACGATGGACAAGAGGGCGCACGCCTTCTTCTCCCAGCGACTGTCCCTGGAGATCCAAAGAGGTAACGCGACCTCAGTGCACGGAACTATGAGAGACTGGATGGACCCGGACCTTCGCGCCAGGGGGCGGGCAGGACTTCCTCACGGGCATGAGCGATAGAGCGGCTACGGCGCGCAGAAGGAGCAACTAGGTCGACAAGCAGCAACGCCGTGAAGCATTATATATATTCTTCTAAATTATATTAAAACTCATTTAAAATAAAAATGTATTATATATATATATAACAACAACAACAAATACGGCTACTAAATTTTGCGAGTAGTTTCAATTTCGCTTTGGATAAGCACGGCATACATATGTATCCCGTAAACAGCGATCGCTGCAATCTTTAAATTAAAAAGCCTGAGAGCGATGTCCAGCAACAGCCGATAAGACACTGAGATACTTTGAAATGGCACAATGTCCTTGTGAGCTTTTTCTTCAATAAGTTTTGTCAAACTTAACGCTTACGTTGAAAAGACTACTTCAAGGTATGAAAAATGCTGAACAAATTCTATTGGCGCTGAACTCAAGTGAAGTCCATCTTTTTCGGCCGTCCTACCCCCGCGGCGAAATTTAACTCTTTAGTTTTTGATGCATCGATCACTAGACAGTTAAAGTCGACAAACTTTAAGAGTGATGCAAGCGATTGCTGCAGATGAAATCAACTAAGGGAATAGAGGATAAGGTCATCGGGACACATAAGTGCACTTACTAACGTGTGGTGCCGCTGGATTGCGTCCGGCAGATCGCTTACCAGTAGTGAGAAAAATAGCGGGCTGAGGTTTTCCCCTCGTGTGACCTCTGTAGTATGATTCATTTGAGTGTGTTCAGTTACCCCGTCGCGGGTGAGTACAGAATAGCTTTAGTATTATCGTTGGAACACCGCACTGCGCTAATTTATCGAGGATTATTGTTCAGCCCGGTGGGCTGGCGTGCTGTCGTGGCAGAGAAGCCATCGCATAAGAGACGCTTTGGAGCTCATTCTGGTGAGCGCAGTGAAAACTGTTGGCAAATATTGCCCAGTATAGCAGTCGCTTGTCACCCAAGGCACTCCGACGCTTGACCACTGCAAGCCAGGGAACTTGAGTTGAGTATCATAAAAATGTACCCAAATCGCCTCATCTGCGACCAGTCTCGAGGACTCTAAAGAGGTTAAGAATGAAACAAAGATAACCGATCCTCGTGCTAAAGTCTCGAGCCATAAATACCCGCGCCTCTTTCTTTCATTTTGTGACAAATTACGAGGCAGGCATCGAGCAGATTTTTCGGTCAGTCTGAGATGGTCGAGCAGGATCTTATGGACGGGCATGGCATCCAAGCCCAAAGTCTCCTGCAGAGAAGATGCTTATGTTATGTTCGAGTTTTTGTCAATCGTAGCCTTCACACGAGCGATACGTTTTCTTCACGGGGCTGGGTTGTACAGATGAAAATCTCCAGTTCAAAAGTTCTCCCCCAATGCTTGATTGAAGCTCTTCGAGACGATGGGTGGCCTGGGCCCCTCACGGTAACATTGATCTCTCGGGTTGGCGACGTGTTACGGCAGGCGACGATGGACAAGAGGGCGCACGCCTTCTTCTCCCAGCGACTGTCCCTGGAGATCCAAAGAGGTAACGCGACCTCAGTGCACGGAACTATGAGAGACTGGATGGACCCGGACCTTCGCGCCAGGGGGCGGGCAGGACTTCCTCACGGGCATGAGCGATAGAGCGGCTACGGCGCGCAGAAGGAGCAACTAGGTCGACAAGCAGCAACGCCGTGAAGCATTATATATATTCTTCTAAATTATATTAAAACTCATTTAAAATAAAAATGTATTATATATATATATAACAACAACAACAAATACGGCTACTAAATTTTGCGAGTAGTTTCAATTTCGCTTTGGATAAGCACGGCATACATATGTATCCCGTAAACAGCGATCGCTGCAATCTTTAAATTAAAAAGCCTGAGAGCGATGTCCAGCAACAGCCGATAAGACACTGAGATACTTTGAAATGGCACAATGTCCTTGTGAGCTTTTTCTTCAATAAGTTTTGTCAAACTTAACGCTTACGTTGAAAAGACTACTTCAAGGTATGAAAAATGCTGAACAAATTATATTGGCGCTGAACTCAAGTGAAGTCCATCTTTTTCGGCCGTCCTACCTCCGCGGCGAAATTTAACTCTTTAGTTTTTGATGCATCGATCACTAGACAGTTAAAGTCGACAAACTTTAAGAGTGATGCAAGCGATTGCTGCAGATGAAATCAACTAAGGGAATAGAGGATAAGGTCATCGGGACACATAAGTGCACTTACTAACGTGTGGTGCCGCTGGATTGCGTCCGGCAGATCGCTTACCAGTAGTGAGAAAAATAGCGGGCTGAGGTTTTCCCCTCGTGTGACCTCTGTAGTATGATTCATTTGAGTGTGTTCAGTTACCCCGTCGCGGGTGAGTACAGAATAGCTTTAGTATTATCGTTGGAACACCGCACTGCGCTAATTTATCGAGGATTATTGTTCAGCCCGGTGGGCTGGCGTGCTGTCGTGGCAGAGAAGCCATCGCATAAGAGACGCTTTGGAGCTCATTCTGGTGAGCGCAGTGAAAACTGTTAGCAAATATTGCCCAGTATAGCAGTCGCTTGACGCTTGACCACTGCAAGCCAGGGAACTTGAGTTAAGTATCATAAAAATGTACCCAAATCGCCTCATCTGCGACCAGTCTCGAGGACTCTAAAGAGGTTAAGAATGAAACAAAGATAACCGATCCTCGTGCCAAAGTCTCGAGCCATAAATACCCGCGCCTCTTTCTTTCATTTTGTGACAAATTACGAGGCAGGCATCGAGCAGATTTTTCCGTCAGTCTGAGATGGTCGAGCAGGATCTTATGGACGGACATGGCATCCAAGCCCAAAGTCTCCTGCAGAGAAGATGCTTATGTTATGTTCGAGTTTTTGTCAATCGTAGCCTTCACACGAGCGATACGTTTTCTTCACGGGGCTGGGTTGTACAGATGAAAATCTCCAGTTCAAAAGTTCTCCCCCAATGCTTGATTGAAGCTCTTCGAAACACTCTTATGTATGCAGTCATCGCTGGACAACTGTTGTGGCGCTTGTGGGAAATGCTTGTGGTCGCCCCGTTTTCGCCCCTACAATGCTGTCTGCGGCTGAATCGACTCCAAGTTTCTAACCCAAACACCCGGATCGAGCAACAGCCAAACCACTCCTTAGTTGAAAACAAACATGAATGTTATTTATATTACGATGTTGGTACTCGTAATTTGAACGGTCCGTTTCAGTATAAACTACAACTTCAACATTAGGTGCATTATACTGGCGCAAATAACATTGCCTATGCAATATCAGAGGTATATAGATTGCTGCTAAACGTGTAAAAAAATTTAATTTAGTTTTAAAAAGTATATGTATGTATATATATATATATACGTATTTATATATATATATATATATAAATACGTATATATATATATATATATATATATATATATATATATATATATATATATATATATATATATATATATACATATATATATACATATATATATATATATATATACGTATATATATATATGCATTTCTAATTTACTTTTATGATTTCTATATATATATTTTTTTTGGATATGCAAACACGTGTATTTGAATGACTCTTCCAGCACATCTTAAACATTAAACATGTATTAAACATTTATGTAATAAAAATTATGTAGACACGGGTTATACAAATGCTTTTTACAAAATGCCCTTAATTATTACAATTGTTAAAATTGAGTAATTATGGCAATTCTAAGCTCAATAATAAAGTACTGAATTAAATCAATTTGCCGTTCAGAGAAAACGGTCCCATAAAAAAAAATATATATATATGGGTAAATAGTTAAAGCGTCACTTCACCGCTTATAACAAAACCGTTAAACAATAGCCTAGCCTAAACGGCGTAATAGGGGTACTAATATCATGGTAGGTACTAATCCCATGCATACATCACACGGAAGCGGATTGTTTGAGTCAAAAACAAAACAACAACACCAACGACAACAAGAACAACAACACTAACACCAACGACAACAACAACAACAACACCAACATCATCACCACCACCACCACCAACAACAACAGCAAAGCTATGGCATTAGTGATGAAGAATGGAGTATCCGGCACGTCGCTCAGCTCCCATCATCTCGCCGCCCTAACAAGCAGGACAATCAACTGTGCTCATCCGGTACGGTGTACACATATATATAAATATTAACATATACGTGCATGGATAAATGCGTGAATGGACAACGTCCATCAACACGAGGTGACTGGTGACGACAATGCACGGTAGCGCGAACATCGACGCACTCACACTGAAGTTACATTGGCTGTTGTCACTGAGGCGTTGATAATGACAGAATCAGTAGTAACAACCGAAACAACAACAACAACAAAAACGACGCAGCAAAAACAGTATTAAGGGCAACAACAACAACAGCAAAGTGAATTTAGGTATACATGCTAACCAAATGATCAATCAATCAATAAATCAATAACAACAACAAAAGTAGCGACGTACTTTGACTGTCCATAAGTTGCATCGGTCTGTAGGAGAAGCCCTCGTCTTCCAGCCCTGTCCCGCAGAACGCGTGCTCGCCCGGACTCTGCAGATTGAACACGGCTCGAATCCCGTTGTCCTGGAACTGCTGGAGGATGTCGTAGCGAGCGATAAGAGGCGTTGTCAGCCGCGACATCGCCAGCACGTCATCGGTGACCCTGAAAACAGTCCCGAGAGTTGCAGTCCAGCAAAAGAGAGAGCCGAATCCCTCACGCGTTAGCGTACATGCACTGCGAATAGGGCGCAATCTAAATATAATATTGCACATAAATCATTTTCATCTTCTCATTTATTGACCAAAAAGGTATATTACACGTCATATGATTTAAAAACAATAGTTAATTAGTTACTTTCCCTTGCCAACCGTCGTAGGCTATCGAAGCTCTGGCACCCCTCGAAATGATATCGGTGGCAATGCTGAAGGCAATATCTACATATACAGGTTGCTTGCGGCTCATGAAAGTCTCTCTCATAAATAATGTTGGCTGCGAAATTAAATAAACTGTTGCGCCTATATATATATATATATATATATATATATATATACGCAAATGCGCATACATACAGACCTATACATGCAATTGAAATGCTGCGCGGTCTTTTTGCCGGTCTTCACTACGAGTTTAAGTGGAGCCGTCGGCGCGTATAAACTCTATTAATTTAAAATAAACAAATACAAGTAATATTAAGTACAGCAATGAATGGCAGTACGGATATCATAATAGCCCGCGCTAATCTGAAAAAAAAAATATTTATTATTACTAATTATAGACTTATTTTTTTCAGGTAAGACACTTTAGGCGTTGAACAGTCCTTTCTTACAAAACCCTTTTCCATAGGTACATAGAGGTTTATCGCCCACCGTTGTTCGACCTTCGACACCTTGTTACGCGTTGGTCTGCTTCTCTTTGGCTGGAATTGGGTTACCATATTGATACTGAAAATTACTCTACTTTACGCTTATTGAAATGGAAGAAATCCGCCTTAGGATCGACGAGGGTACAAGTACTTACGCATGTACGCGTTGTTCAACACGAGACACACAAGATGAAGTTGGCGAATTACTCCCCATGGAAATACGTGGCTCAGAATCCGTTTTGTCGCTACAAGCTTTGGAAGAATATACTTCTTACGACGCGTGATCGTACGGGCAGCGCTGAACAGCTCTAACATTAGTTAAGCATGATTTTTTTCAACGCTAACGAAGATCTCGCGACTCAATTTCCGTAATCTCTCAAACATATGTTGGGCAACTGGACGTTATCACTTGAGAGTTCACATTTGCATGCTACTCTACGTCTGTAGTTACTGCATATATTGTCTTCTTCAAGCGTGGGTTCCACACTAGAGCTTCATGTGATATCACAGGTACTACGTACACCTGAAATTGCTTTAAGTTTAGATTTTGATCTCTAAATATGCATGAACGTGTGATCTAATTCGCTCGCTGTGTTTCTCCTAAAGCGATGCCTGTTACGTGCCCTGTGTACTTCGTATTAGCAGATGTCATTACACCAAGGTCTCTAATCAGTCCTTTTTCGGAGCAAAGGTATGGCCACCGATAAAGTAAATGTATTGTGCATTGCTCTGATCAAAATGAAGTACAATGCACCGCCGGCAGTTTCAGATCTAGAGAGATAAAATATTTGTAGAGTACATTTTCCTTTGTACAAACATCAAGCCACCGTAGGTGACTTTAGCCTTCTCAGACAGGGTATTATGAACACGCACATGGAAGGTCCGCTAACATAGAAAGTCACGTAGCCATGCAATTATATTGGTCTCTGCCCCAAAATTAAGCAGCACCTCGAATAGTTTACATTTGGCCCTAAAGCGGATTTAAAAAAAACAAAATATGAAATCAAAGTAACTTGACGCCTAAACATGTTCTGCCCAGTCATACTGCGTTTTGAAGTGTTGAACTGCTCGGCTTCTACCAATAGGCAAATTGTTTTTTTGTGATATCTTTATCTTCGCTTGTCGTCAGCGTTTTGATATGTAGCCGTAGAAATTACACTTTCTAACCGTTTGCAAGCCCGGTTACTTATTTTTGGGATCTGATTCCCTGCTTGTATAATGGGTTAAAAATTGCCATCCGAACAATCCCCGGCACAATCGAACCTTTAAGCGACTAACAAACTATCCAGTCTCATAGGTAGCATATTAAATTCCCCTGCTGCTTAAACATGATTGACACCTCGACATCTGGGCTATAGCGTGTTTTAGATTTTAAGCCCCTTAAATGCTTTAAGAGGTTTTCCGGTGTGACGTCGACATCAAGTCAACATAACTACATGAAGCATTGCTATGTCGACTTAGAGATTGTCGACACACCCGAATCTCGCAGATGTAGTTCTACTATCATCCGATGGGTAGGTTTGTCCAACTATGTTTGTCCAACCTATGTTTTTAATTGATTCATCAGATCATTATCGTAACTATCAGAAGCAAACCGTCGAGACGTATGATTGACGCTAGATAATCTTGAATTCACTTTAGACTAACATTTAACAATACCTTTAATTTCCAAACCGCTTTAGTACAACGTACCTGCGACGCGTTTCTATAGAAACAATAATAATTCAAACACATTGTGAACGCACTGTCCTCAGAGCTCACCGATCCTAGATATATTATTACGTTATCTCTCCTTTCTTGCTCTCTTCCCATATATATATATACATATATATATATATATATATATATATATATATATATATATATATATATATATATATATATATCTAGCGCTTGAATACAGCGTGGTCGTTTCAATTGACGCAACAGCGATTTGTATGGCCCCGCCGATCAATTCAAACGCATTGTAAACATGTACATATACATATCAGTTATAGCTTATAAAAACATCTCTTCAATTCGAATTTAACTCGGAAATCTAAGATAAATAGGCACCGAAAACGTTTTGCAATCTTAATTCATTTGGAGCACTTAAAACAGCTACAATGCAGCATTGTTGAGCCACCTCCAGTAATTTTGTTAGCTGTTTCTCTGCCTTGCCGACGTGCAAAAACGTAGAAAACGTTTAGTCAGCCTTTCGATATTTTTTTCGGCCCGCTCGGCCGGGGCTTGCATCAGCAGAGCTACTTTCGTGCTCTGCTAATGCAGATGAATCGTCAGAGCATGTGGAAATCTTCGTTTTGTGAAACGTGCCATAATGCCGATAGCAAGACATTGCCCGGAACCGGTCAAACCGTCGGCTCTCAGCTAGTTAGGAGGGCTGTTGTTAAGCGAAGTAACGAGATAAGAGCTGGCCACGTTTGGTGCGATACCGCCCATAATGGCTGTTGTCATTATTATTACTTTTATTGTGTGGTTGTTGTTGTTGCTGTTGCTGTTTGGTGTTTGATGAAGAACGTAAACAAAGTTCACGATAGAGAAAGAGAGAGCAAGAAATATATAGAGAGAAAGAAAGCGATACAGATAGACACCGCGATCGAGAGGCGTTGTCTCTCTACCCGCTCTACAATTTAGGGGCTCTGCCAATGGCTTTTGGCAGAGCCATTTTTAGACGTCTGTGCACGGATTATACGGGGTCGTCGAGGAGCGTGCGAAGAAGCAAGAGTAGCGATGGTGTGCAGCATGCTAGTTAACCCCCCCCCCCGCCCCGGGGGACGCCATTTGAAGGGGCAGGCGGAGCGGGGGGTGAAGACGAGATAAAAAGATAGAGAGAAGACAGGGGAAGAGCTGGTTTATGATAGACAGAGACGGATGCAAAACTAGTTTATGTGAGAGAGAGAGACGGGGGAGAAAAAAGATAAACCATGGCAACATCCCTTCACGCTTCCATGGCTACTGCCGCTGCCGCCTCGACGTATATCGTCGCCCGATTGTCCCCGGCCTTGCTGGACGTCGTCTCTTACCACCGCTACGGTCCTCGGTGGTCGCGTGCTGACCAGCCGGGCTGCCATACCGTGCAACCAACCGCAAGCACGATAAACCAGCGCCGGCAACACGATAGATCAGCCCGCAGTCTGGGCCCGCCTTTCGATGAACGAGCGTGGCGGCATGCTAAGCATGACGGGCAAGAGGAGAAGTGCACGCTGACTGATCTAGCTGCGCCCAGATAAGAAGTGGCAATGACGTCGACCGTCGATAAACAACAACAATAACAACGACACCAACAGCGGCAACAACAATAACAACGACAACAACAGCAGCAGCAGCAACAACAACAGCAACAACTACACCAACAACAGCAACAACTACACCAACAACAGCAACAACTACACCAACAACAGCAACAACTACACCAACAACATCAATAACGACAACATCAATAACAACAACATCAACACCAACAACAATAGAAACAGCAACAACAACAACAGAAACAGCAACGACAATGACCATCGTGCCAGCAGCAACGCCAACAGCGGCGCCGCCAACAATAACAACTTTGGTATCGATAGCTTTGGCCGTTGATCCGATTGGTCCGGCCTGCACGAGGTTTCCTCACGTCGTATAGGCCTTTATTGTGATGTCTTCTTTTAGTATGATGGCCATCGGCGGGCTCGCTGATTGATTCGATCCACTTGGGGTTTTTTTTTGTATTGATGAAACGATATCAGAACTTCTCGCATTATCGGTGTGAGTTGTAAAATTTTTAGAACGATTTTCTGAATGTTTTATACCTGGACTGCGCAACCGTTAGTCCTATTTGGTTTGAAGATCAATTATAGAATTAAGGGTGTAGCAGACCACATAAAACCTAGCCGTCGTAGTAATTTGAATTGTACACGCTGAATGATTATTTGTTACAAATAAGACTTGCCGACTAAATAATTAGCATGATATGTCGATTGAAATTCAGTTCCGGTGTCATCTTAGCTCTGAGATCCCTCATGTGCTTGACAAAAGTGGTGAGTGTACTTATGTCTGTTCTTCAGGCTGTATTATTACACCTGTATTTCAAACTTATTATGCGCAAGTAACAACAGTATACATGCACACAACACATTAGGACGTATGACCAATTCATACACACAAGTTTATTTAGATCATCTAAATCATAATTTGAATCACCCCGTTGACGTATTATCTTCAAAATACTACTGTCGAACAGCTGTTTTTTTCTAAGCGTTGGGACATTTAGCGGCATGCTTAATTAGCGACAAGCCTGTAATTATAATATTTATTTTATTCAGAATAAAACTATAATCTATTTTTTTGAAGGACATTGCTTGCGAGGTTTTTGTTGCAATCCGCATTTTTTTAGATATAGTATTGCCCTCAACTCTAAAGGCCATCAAAAGCAGAGACAGACCATCAAAAGCAGAGACAGGGCATCAAAAGCAGAGACTAAGCTTGTTCTCAGTCAGATTTTTTTTTCCGTTGTGCACCCGTTTTGCAAATTTTAAGCGAATCCTGACCAAGCTTAAATACGACTTGCTGTGAGCGGCATTTTTAAAATATGGCCAAATTCTTCTACGTGCCGACTTGCCCTTTCCAGAAGCGGACGCTGACCCCAATGACTGAACTCACAATCTACCTACCTGTAGCCTGTATAAACCTCCCGCTGTACGAGCTGTTGAGGCAACACGCTAAAAACGTAACTTGTAACCATGTGGCATGTGTGGTTCATTGATAAAGCTACTACGTCTCAACGTAGGTGTATGTATAGGTGCACACGCTCCGCTTGCAGCAGTTGTGTTTCATCATTCAAGCCTAAAACTTGCATACACATAGCCACTCGATTCGTTCGTACATACCAGTGTGAGTAGAGTCCCTTTATGGCAGTTTGCTCCGGGGGCCAGTTTTGTCCGCCGCAATATTTGCATCCCTTTCCACCGCAGAAGAGCTGACACTGAAGGTCGGACGACGTGGTTTTACGAAGTCGTTCGGAAATTGCGTGGTAGCTGCAACGTGTGTACAACAACACAAAAATACACCTATAAGTATAACTCGTTTTGTTAAATGTTTTTGCGTATAAATGCATAACGCTGGAAAACGAGCATAACCGTGAATTTCAATGATGTTTATTTCACACAAATATAGTTGCTTGGGAGGCACGATTCGCACCCCTTACACCTCATTGATTTTTACCGCAGTTGAGCGCAGTAGTCTCTTTAACAAAATGTGAGCACTTGGCATCCGACAAAGTGCTATTGAGACTCCACGTGCACAGAATTTCTCCACGGTCGACAAGTTGTGATAAAAGTCGGTCCTTTTTGGCTATATATACGTAATCGATTTTGAGAAATACATTTCCTCTAAAGAGACATATACGCTCACGTACCAAATGGTTTACCAACGAATAGAAAAATTGAAGGATGACGATGCGAGTTTCGGAAGGAATCTAAAAATCAGGTTTTGCGACCATATCTTTGATGGGATCAAATAGTTAAAATACGACTAAATAGGATGCGAGGACAGGGTTGGATTATTTTCGCTTTAAATCTAAAAAGCTCATGATATATAGTTAACAGAGATAACATGTATTAGCTTATGACGGGAGAAGGATTTATAGAGCTAATAGCTTTCTTGGAGGATATTTGTCGAGCCCGGTGGCGAGGTACATTCGCGTGCGCTTTGCAATCGACATAGGCGCACGGAGTATTCACGGAGTCCGACCTACGAAGCAATGCAAAAGCAGCTTCATGGACGTAAAACGTTGACTGAGAGTCAATCTGGAAATCTGGTTAGACTAGAGGATATTTCTGGAAGGTGTAGCTGTTTTGATCAAATAACCGAAAAGACAGAGTATATATATGGTATTCCTAAATTGGTAAGATAATGATGCCTTTTACCAGCAATCGTGTCTCTATTATATATAGAACATTTCGTGAGAAATATTAATAACACCGGGTTGGGGTGACAGGTTGAGAAGGGGGAATTATTCATTCACAATTGTCTCTCTCAATGGGAGTAAAAACCAATGGAACAGGAAGTGGATTCTTTTCGAAGCGTGGATAGGACTCAGCAGTCAACAATGGACATAAACTAATGTATCTAGGTGGCAAATTGAATGTAGGATAAAGGCTCCTCGATACACACAGAAGTGCAGGCAGCACTTACGACGAAAACTAGTTTAAATAAAGTATACGGGAATATGAAATCAAAAAGGGGATGGATCGAATGGTTATACAATACAAGGAGCATCGGGCTTTTATCGAATAAAATACCAGGTATGTTAGACACAAGGGTATGCTGAGATAGAAACAAAGGTTTGCCTGGTGTGCAAGGAGGGAAATTAAATTGTAGATATTTAATCACATGGATACCGTGGACTTTAGAAAACAATTTAATATGAAAAAACACCGGAACCCCATTATATATATATATATATATATATATATATACCTCTGTTGATCAGTGTTTAGTTCTTTGGACTAATATAGCTAACCTAATATCACATATGCACTATTTTGTGCGTTATCACACTACTGTATTTTTAAAAGAATTATCGCAGCATACTCTAAAGCAGTCAGGCACCAACCCCATCAAATACATATGATATCGACGTTATTGGCGACACAGAAAGTCAACGCGAGTGCAATCAGGCAAATAGCCTCGTATGCGTATAGTTACGGCGTGTCTATTTGGGTTAGTGCGCTAATCATGGTTGTCATCTACCGGGTGTCGCCAGTTCAATCCCTGTTGTTGACTGAAGTTTCTTTAAGCGATGCTCATTGGGAAATATACGACAAACCGAGAGTTACTGCTAAGAGTCAGCGGTTTTATTTGTAATATTATTTAAAGGTGTATTTATAACATTTGCTTAATTAAAATGATATATATCTTACTGTTGTTAATGCTAAACACCGTGCTGCCAAAAAGACCGTTGAGAAAACTCTAAACATGTCAACATGCCCGCAGGATTGAGCTCCCAACACAAACAAATTATCGAACGTCGTGTTTATCACGTTCTTGCCTGTTGTGGCAACCTAGAGAGTGGGTTTGTTCAGAGACATCTGATGGCATACAGGGCTAGGTTCGTTTCGCGTCGGGTAGAGTGCCCTAACAAAGTTTAACTTCTCCATCGAACCACTATAGTCATTGCAATTTTGTACATCCGCCAATCGCATTCCTCAAGAGTATCAGACGGTATATCAAACCAAATCATTATCATCAGAGCGCCTAATCTCGCGCAAAACCTAACCCGTCACAAAATGTCCGATCTCAACAGTTATAAAACACAACTTCCTGGCCGTCGAGTCCACTCGTGTCTCTCGCAGTTCTTCTCGCAGTTCTCGAAGAAACTCACCGTCATTGGAAGTAGCGTGCCAAATGTTTGTCAACAGAAAAAGTGTTCTAATTTAATATCGCAGCCTATTCGATCGAACGCTAGTACGACGTAGCCAGTAGGCAGCTCAAATCCAAGCATCATACAAGCCAGGCCAGCCCTGCACCTGTCGGAGCGTGCAAAGAAGCGTAATAGCACGCCAGACGTTCAATGAGCTCGAGCTCCGGCCCGAATGCGCTAATCTCGGCACGCCAACCCTATCCCTATAAAAGGCGGCCAGATTCAAGAACCATCCATTGTGTGTGTGTGTGTGTCTATACACATTCGTGTGTTATAAATATGGCCAATTCAGAACAACATGTCTGTACTCAACGTCGGCATTCTATGTGAGGGAGAGGTCAAAAAGGCCACTAGCCATGATAAGTCTATAGTCTATAAGCCACAATATGTCTATAAACCAAAATGCGTCTATAAACCATAATAAGTCTATAAGCCATAATTCTTATATAAGTTATCGCGACTGTTCGCAAACCTACCGCAGCTGAATGCGTGGTAAAGGTATACACGCGCGAATCGTATATATAGGTGACAATGCGTTCGACCGCCAATAAGCCATAATAAGTCTATAAGCTATAATGAGTATATTGGCCATAATAGGTATATAAGCAGAAATAAGTCTATAAGTCATAATAGGTCTATAAGCCATAATAGGTCTATAAGCCATAATAGGTCTATAAGCCATAATAGGTATATAAGCCATAATAGGTCTATAAGTCATAATAGGTCTATAAGCTATCACGACTGTTCGCAAACCTACCACAGCTGTTAGCGCGATATACATGCACGAATCGTAGATGTAGGTACAAACGCTGCACAGAAGGCGTACAGGCGACCACGCACTAAGGCAAATTTATGTCGCCCCGATCTCGTCGACATAGCTATCTCGTATACCGCTATTGTTGCTAAACAAACACCAATTTTTCGTGACCCGCTTATATATATACAAATGCGGGACATACTTAGGATGCACCATCCTAAGTACGTTCCCTAAGTTCGGCGTCCAATTTCGACTTCCAATAGCTAGGTGGCCGTGGTTCTAACGACGCACTTCGACCGGTATGCCGCCTCTAGAAGGATTTACAGATGTAAGCGGGCTGTTCCTCGGCCTACTGTCATGTGCCTAACACTTCAACGGTAGCAGGGATATGACTTATTTCTAAAAATATTGCTTTTGAAGTGTTCAGTGTACCATTTGCGTCCTTCGGTCTTGTAGTGACTTGAAATTGTGTTTTTGGAACTGTTCCCTTCTGTGTAAATTACACATAGTCAAAAACGTATAATAATAATAAGCAAAATACCACACGTATAGACTGGCTGAACAACTAAAACTCGAGCAATAGGGTCAGATGTGTCGGGAATATCGCAGCTCGGTTGCAGTATATATAATATATAGTGAGTTTCAACTTATCGATTTTAGTTTAGCGCATGCTATCTCCAGCTGGGTTTTTGCCTACGGTAGAGTTATACATATTGCACGATGTAATTATGTCCTTCGCCTCACAAAGTTAAATTATTAACCATATACGTAAATGTGTATGCAAATACGATGCATCTATATACACATATTTATACATGCATATATATATATATATATATACCGTATGTATGATGTATGCAAATATACAGGCATATGTGTTCGTATATAAAATTATATCTAAACTTTTACAGCCTCCACGTACCCCGACTACTATGTTGTCGAGCGCTTGACGTTAATTTTTAGGATACTTTTGGTTGCTATTTGCATTCCGATGTAAAGCCACCTGCAGGGGGCCGGACGTGCTTGCCAAGCATACCATAGCCTTCCAGCAATTAGTTACGCCAACGCAGTTGCCTCTCACGTCGGCTGGATATATTATTAGGGAGCTTCATTTCAGAAGCGCTCTAGCAAGGGGCACATAGACAAACAGAGGACAAACAAGGTACATAGTGCGTGTAAAGAGGGGTTCTGTGAGAGGCCACCGAGGACCCACGATCACGGCCTCTTGAGGTTGAACCTCAGCATTCGCCAAATGCCGTAATTAATTTTGCTAAGGGTGCTGTTACATGTCGTTACTTCATATACCCCGATATTTTGAGTCGCATACTCGATATTTTGTCGGGACCTTATCGCAGTGTAGACATATATATTTATATATCCTCCTCAAGGAATAAAACATAATGCTAGTCAACAAAACAACAACAGGGCTCTTTTGTAGGTAAAATATTACGCTGAGATAAAACGTTTCCAGGTAAAATTTCTACTGCCATGCTGCTCCAGCCGAAGACGGGCGTCTCCAGCCTTTACGCAGTCGCTTTCTGCTGTGAGTTAACATTGTTGAACTGTGCAACTTGCCACACAAATGCCACAACTCCACGTATAGTTCAGTGGTTTTAGCAATGCCGGTTCAATCTAAAACGCCGGGCTCTTGACCTGACAAAAAGATGGCTTTCTGCTAACGCTTCAATTCCTCCTTAGAACAAAAATATGCGCGTGTTCGTATACTGGCTGATAAAATTTTAGTTTTCCTATATATATCCGTCGGGGTAGCCAAAGTACTTTCCGCTTGAGGTTACGTCATCTGGCCACTTTAACTTGCCATCAGAACTGCCAAATTTTGTGTGACGGTTATTTTTGCCTCCGAGATACATTTTGCAAAGCTCCGAACCATAGACTTGGACTAATGATCCTTCAGTATAAACCCTTGAGGAGCGCCGCTCTCACGACCAGGGCTTGACATGCCAGGTCACTTCTTGGGTCTCTGGAGAGTAGCTCTCGTTTAGTATTGAAAAAAGCACAGTGTCATAACATTACCTTGTATAGTCAGCCTCTCGAGAATTGCACATGCGGCATAAGAGGGATTTAGTTTTGCCAATGTGGTGTAGGTATTGCTGGAAATAATTACCGGGGCCCGTTGTCAGTTGTGCGAGTGGGTAGGTGAGCGAGTCATGTCTAGGACTGTGGCATTATTGGATACCGGAAAGCATTGATTTCGACCAGTATGAAGAGTGGCCCAGCTAGATTGCGTCCCATTGCCAGTTCTACTAGTTTAGTGTATCTAATCTGTTCATTCGTAGTATTGATTAAGGGACATCTTGACGTTAGTTCTTTCGTGTTTTGGCCCCAACAATGTGTGCTCCCATGTGTCTAGAGAGAAACTGAAGAGCTGCTGTGGACGCCATGCGAGTTCTCCGCGCAATGCGGAGCGCCATGAGTCTCGTAGTTCTGCGCTCCCATGAGGATGCTGTATATAACATGATGCTATTTACTACTGATGCAAAGAGACGGCGTCCAGTGTTGGTTGCTCCTCTGGTCCGCGGGAGAATTTTCCGCAGCTCTGTCGAGGCATTGGAAGCTTTTTGCTGCAAAGCGCACACAAGGTGTTCCTGTAAGGGCCCTATTCACGATCAGCCCCAGGTACTTAACCATGGGCCTGGATGTCCTTCTCGACGTAAGTGTAGATTCTGAAGAGGGTGCTTCGGCCCGTCTAAAATGATTGCATCCGTCTCTTGTAGAGCCAGACTGAGCCTAGCGTATGGATGTATTGTCGAGCATCCGCCAGGGCTTCGTTGGCTGTTCACCGTTCGGTCGTCTGCGTAGGCGACGCAATAGACTCCTGAGGAATGTGGGACTCTAAGTAACCCATCGTAGCTTATATTCCATAGGGTTCGTCCCAGTACGAATCTCTGGCTGTAACTGTATAGTACACGCTTTTGTAGGTAGATGCTGGAACTTTTAGGTACGAAGCTAGCTTTTCTTCTTTTCCTACCTTAAAATCATAAATTAAGCAGAAATGTACGCTGCGGATATGGCTTTGAACACTTTAAAATCGGAACCGGCCACAGGCAAGACTGTCCTGCAAATACGCGGGGTTACGCTCGATAAGTTCGCCCTTGTCCTGTAGAGCAAACTTCTGGGGGGACCGTAACAGCATCTTTATGGGCTAGCAGTGCACGATTACCTTCAACTGTCAGCTGCTAAAAGCGGCTCGAACTGTGGGTCGGAGATCGGTCGGCCTTAAAGCACCATCCATGGATGCAAAACCTAGATAAGTGAGTAATTAAAATATATGGTACTGCCGACTGCTATTCTATCTAGCTATGTGATTGTACTGAATAGTTTGTTGGAGACAGACCAGTCCATAGAGACGCGTCGATGAGGTCACGGGTTGTATTCATCCTATTGCCCTACTACAAGAGGGCTGTGACTAATTCTTAGTTATATATGCGATCTATTATATATGCAAAATACCATGTCTCAAAATTAAACATTTTATTAATGCAAATAAAAAATAGTGCGCTGCTATGTGTATTATGAACCATCGTGTTTTTATTAGAATACTTTTAATCTTAAACATAAATAAAACTACTTTGGGTACCACAAAGCGCCGCAGTATTAGAAACACATGTTAAGTAAGCTGCCGTGGACTACTAACTAGTCCACGACAGCAAATATATATTATCACTCGACTATATTATATTAATAATATAAACACAAAAAGCATTATCACCCTCTTCAATCCTCCCAATAGATTGAGCCTTATAGAATGCGCTAAAAATGTGCTGTGCTCTAATGGAATCCTTATAGAAAATCGTAAACCCATAAATGCTGTATCCGGGCTGTCCAAAAGGAATAAGCCCTGTCGTTCTTTGCCAATCGACCAATATGCAACCACGGGCGTCCATCTGTGTATTACTAAACTTACTTGATTGAGTCAGAAAAATAACAGTTGAGCAAATCCATCCAGGCTCAAAGCCTATTCGAGGGGTACCGCACCATCAGCACGGCGACCTCCCTCGTGCTGGCGGAAACAGTGCTCTGGAGCCTAAAGACAACCTGTAGGCCGACCCAGCTATGGAGTTCGTAGGAGAACTCGAGGTCATACTCTATCGGTGGCGAAAGGAGTGGAATAGCATCCCGCACGGGCAACTTCGGAGCGAACCTGGAGCGCTCGTGACAAACCTCATTCCAATCACCTTCCTATGGACAAATCGTCCAGCGAGTGGTCTCACATACCACCTGACCCAAGTTATGACGGCGATTTCCAGATGTATTTAAACCGGATGGTGATTCGAGATTTTCAGGATTTAAAACGTGGTTTATTATAGAAACTGAATAATACAATGCTTTAGTTCTCATTTAAAAATATATAGATAATAATAAATAAATAGAATAGGAAGGTCGATTCAACCTAGTGCTTGTAATACGATGAGGTGGACTCTCCGGAACACACGGTCTTGAGATGAGCCGCTTGGGCCGAGACCTAACAAGGCCCATGCGCAGAAAGGACACGCTGGACGAGCTAGTCAAGTACAATCACACGTCGGTCAACAACTGGGATGCGGCTGCAAAGCCCGTCATTCAGCGTGTTTATGGGGTCCGTCTTACGAAGCAATGCGAAAGCAAATCCGCGGACGTTAAATGCTGGCTGAAGACTAGCTCGGGTTAAAAAGGGGTTAACTAACAATTGCCGACTTCGGCCTAGGATGAGTGTACCTCTGATGATTTTATGATTCCATAATAACGCATTCGCTCGCTCGCTTGCTCCGGCGGCGGGGTCTAACCGTCGTCATAACGGGGGGGTGGGTGCCGTGTGTACAACCCAACCAGCAACCCCCTGGCACACTGGAGCTGCTGCTGCAGCAGCGAAAGGTGAATTCATCGGAAACCACAACGATCGATGTGATCAATTCCTCAATTGAATGCCGCCGTGACATACGAATGGCATGCGCTGTTCGCTTGCTTCTACGTCCTTTCTCTGTCACCCTCACACACTTGCTCTTGCCTTGTCACTCACCTACCTGCGAATGTAGCAACGCTTATAGCTCGCGAGAGCAAATAACATTCCCCACAATATCGTAATCCTCCAGCTTCAATGGGCGATGAACGGCTACCATTAGGGCACTATTGAGAGCCGATCGACCCCAATCTCTAGCCGCCACCTCCGATGCCGAAGGCGGGTACGAGGCGAGATCACGATGGGGAGATTAATTAGACTCTTTGGACTAGCTCTGCCAAACTACCCTCCGTTTGCCAATACACATCCGGCCTCCGTGGTGGTCGCGACGAGCTTACCACCCGGCTACAGCTCGCTTCAGTAACGGAATGCCGCAATGAAATAACATACTGCGCAACCGCGGTGACAGGGTAGACCGTCGACTGTAAAGATACTGCTTGGAGACAGACTGCTCTGAGAGGAATAGCACTCGGTAGTGGCACTCGTTCATGGCCACGTTTTCACAAGATACATCCCTTGCATGGCGTAAACAGCCGCACACACGTTTCTCTCTCTATGTATATATATATATATATATATATATAGATATATCAGATAGGAAGACAAAGAGGATAGTCCCAGAAAGAACTGTGCTCGATCGAGCGTTTACGATACAGCATGTAACGTACAAAAGGCTTCTTCAAAATTGGTGTGAGAGTAGTATGCACACAAAAAAACACAAAACACAGCCTAATAAAACAAGCTCCATATACATATCATGACACAACAATGGGTGGTAATAGCTAGAAGATAATGTGTTTATCTGACGCATAATACCACGGCTTTGTGGACACTCAGAAGCTTATTGTAACGGCGACTTAGACGACAACTGCAGCCGACCTGCGGAGTGCAGTAAGCTGAAGCTCATCAACTACCCTCCATCATTTCGTTATGGCCGTCCTCGCCATCGGTGTCTTCATGGTACACGTTCCAAGATGGCTTTCAACTGCTTTAGCTGGCCCTTTGGCTGGTCCGACGGTTACGAATGCCATGCCTCGATACGGCACAATGCTTATGACTTACCAGACTCGGGCTCGTGACGCAACACTAACCCGTTAGCCAGAGCCCCGTCAGCCTGACGCTTAGCGCCTGCGAAACTGCTCGTTTCGTTTCGTTCCCTCATCTAGCTAACGAGACGACGGCAGTCTCTCTCGTTATCTAACTTATCCAAAGTGACGAGTTGGGTAAAGAGAACCACCTGGGCACAATATCGGCAGCCTCTCTGCCACCGAGGCTTTGGCTCCTAGAGTCGGCGGTATATCTTAGCGTGACAGCACCACCACCACCACCATCACCACTTTCACCCTTTGCGTATCCGACGTGCCTTCCGACGTATCCCGATGCTCTTCGGCAGATGCTGCCTCACACTGAGAGATGGATGCCGACCGACGCATGGGGCTGCGGGGGACACAACACATCATCCGGAGCTCGGTGAAGCGGGGCCACCTCGTCATCCTCTTGACTTGAATTCACACTTTACTTAGCCCGACTGACACGATCGCAGCCGAGACTGAGCATCGGTAGTAACACCACATGTTGGCAGCACTATATGCATAACACTTGCACACACGCCCGTGACAATTCCCATTACAGACGGGCCGCTCTACGCGTATATCTCTGTCTATATCTCTATCGAAACAGCGGATGTATGCCGACCGACAGATCGAGTCGAGTTCTGGGTTAAGAAGAGATTAAAAAAGAAGGATCGAGCCAGATGAAGAATTGGCCTGTAGTATGGCAGAGAGAGCTACTGGATGCTGTGACCTAATCAGGCATGCAACGCGGCTGGTCAGCAATAACAACGGCAAAAACAACAACAACAACAATAGCATAACCAACGACGTTGCATTAACGCTGTCTATGCTCTCCTCTACAGATGTAAACACATCGGCCGAGCAGACTTGGCACTCTATTCTAACCTTGTGCACCTACATTCCGAAAACAGCAATAGCAACACCTGTAACGCTCTCTAGATCATTAACGGTTATCCTTAGCCTCATCAGGTACGGCTGCTGTTATTACACTAACTATTGTCACAATCACTGGTATCGCAACAACAACAACAACAATAACAGCTCGACAATGATGGGATGGTTCGTGACCGTTCGTGATAGGGAAGGAAACCCGTACGGGCGACGACGATGCAGTGCTTGCTAAAACCTCGTACCTCGGCGAGGGAGGATCCTCGTTCATGCTGCTGACCATCATGGGCCCGCCACATCGCCGCACCCAACTGACGTAGCGACCACAACAGAGATCGCACACCTTTGCCGCCGAACTGAGGTATATGAGTGCCTCTACCCTTTCTCTCTTTCGCTCTCTCTATATATCTCTCTCTCCCTCATCTATGGTTTCTTTCTCCCGTCCCTGTACGGCCTTCCCCTGCCCCGCTTACTGGAGAGGTTCATACCATTCCTCACGGCGCACGTCTCCATGGAGATTAGAACGCACAGCAGATTCCAGTAGGGAAAAATAGCGAGATAACCAGATATGGGGGGGGGGGGTGGTAGTGGGGGGAGAGTCAGAGGGATGAGAAGGGAGAAAAACGCAAAAGGCGAGGGGTACTCCGTAAAGGGGAAGAGGTAGCGTATGGGCCCGTCCGAACGAAACGGTCCACCGTCATCAGCTGTGAACGCGGACATTCAACCTGCCCTCAGCCAGCGGCACGCTCCACCGGACGCTGACAAGAATCACGTCGAGGATCATGTCGGTCGACATGTTGCATACACCTCAAGGTACATTTATTTGCGTACCAAAGCACGTGTACACGATGTAAAAACTTGGGCGGCACTATTCTGGCGGGTCGTTTTTTTTGAGCGATGCTCATTGAGAATAGATGATAAACCATATACCGCTGAGAGTCAGCGGCCATGCTGCCACAAGGACTGTTGGGGAAACCCCAGATATCTTAACATGCCCGGCCCTATATCGTAGCCGGATGACTGCGCATCCTTGATGGTGTATTTGTTGAATAAACACATTCAATATGTTTACATTACAGCGCATAAAAGGTTAGTTGCATTATGTGTGAAGTGAAGAGCGTGTGCGTGAGAGTGCATTTGCCTCAACCACGTCTGACGTCGGCGCCTATAAACTACTTTGCCAGTTCCGCAAACATGACGGCCAACAATAAATATTTAAGTGGTACATTATGTAGGCCGCTTGACCATGTTCATAGACGCAGTAAACGCTTGGCATCTGCAATCCGCTTGAATCACAACGCTTGCTAGTTTGGCCTTTGCACCGCGTAAACGGTGCAACGTACATGTGTTTCTCAAAACTTTGTTCAAAACCAGTCTGACCTATTTAGTTTTAGCATAATCGCGTCTGTTCGTAAAAGAGTCGCGAAATGCCGTCATATTTGGCAATCCCTCATATCTTCCAGTATATTTGAGAAGCGGGTAGATAACTACTTAAAATGCTTAATATTGCTTTACATGCTAGACCCAGGCCAATTTTTATTGCCTGGCCAATTACCTCGCATACCTGCTAATCTACCTGCACACAGTTTCTGAAAATGTTGCAACGCTGCGCTAGACTCATACATATGTCCTTACGTACGTGCTCGTAAAACCTTCATTGTGCTTACCTTGTTCAAACAAGTGCATTTGACAGAGCTGATTGTTTGCTGAGCATTGAGCATTGTGGAGTCTATACTTATTCTCTACTCAGCATTCGGAAGTCATCACCATTTTCATGTTGATGACGAACTGCCTTACCTGATTATATACGATCTTTGCTTACGAACAATTAGGGATCTGACATCCTCCGCCTGACGTCAAATATCTAGAATGTGCTAATGACTCAGGTTATACCTCCCAGTCTGCTCAACTGAATCGTATTCTGTCCTACAAGCAGTTATGGATGGAATTGCCGTAATATACATGGTTCTCTTCTCGGCCAAGTGCGTCGTGCTTAAACATGCCACGCTTAACTTCAATTATGCAACTCATATTGTCTATTTACCAACTCTAAACTCGACGACACGTGACTTAGGAATGTACGAAACTGCGAACAACCTCAACTTTAGCATGCGCGTCGACGAACGTGACAGGGCCTCGTTCCAGCTTCCCATCGCTGCCTCACTTTCTTAAAAGGGAACGTACTTGGGCCACTAGCGGCTTAAGCGTGATTACCCTGATATAAAATGAAATAGTCTAAGGCCTTACCAGTCCGTTGGACCGAAGGCCGTTCCGAGCAATCAAGTGGCCCATCATTGCGAACTCAACTCTCTGCAGCCTTTTTGACGCTTCAGCCTAGTTTGCTGTCTATTGCGATAACACATCAGAGCCACTATATATACAACAAACCTATTTGATAACAAGGGTACGCATATATACGAGTATATCACGCTTGAAATCCTACGTGTATCCAGTCGCAGTACCGAGAGTGTCCCGAATTACTGATTAAAATGGATGAATATAAAATACGAAATGTTCAACCTGATATGGTAATACTAGAGCGTAATTCAAATAATGAACTTAATTTAGGTTTAATGTAAATCATTTAGAAAGATTAAACATTTTGACATTTAAAAAAACGGTTTATTGCATCTCTATGCTGCTTTTAGACAGGCTTTAGACGCCACCGCCAAAGCTGCCGAAGGGTTGGAGCGGGCAAGGATTACATAGAGACTCGACAACCATAGTCAAACAATACGCATTCTTGTTACGTACAGGTGTGTAAACGAAGCAACATGAAACCTTATCTGAGCAGCTCACAGTCTGATGGCGGGGGTCAAATCTCAGATGACGAGAGCAGTAAACTGCTCACTTCTAAGGGTTATCGTAACTGCGGTAGATAAGGGCCACCCAGCTGTCGACTGTTTAAACTCGCCCAAAAAATAGAAATCTGTCATCTGCGGGGTACTCCACACCCGCCTAGAATTAAAAACATTTTTTAAGGAGGCTGTTTTTAATTCTAGACTATCCTCCGTCCCCTACGGGCTTGGAACTTAACCTGAGGTATATCTTCAATGCACCGAGGGCCGGACATGTTAAGATATCTAGGGTTTCCCCAACAGTCCTTGTGGCAGCATGGCCGCTGACTCTCAGCGGTATGGTTTATCGTCTATTCTCAATGAGCATCGCTCAAAGAAAATTCGATCAACAACAGGGATCGAACCAGCGACACCCCGGCGACACCACCGATTACAACCATGACTAGCGCACTAGTCCCCTAGACCACGCCGCCACACCCGCCTGCACCCTATTTACTCTCAAGTGTCTTTGGCCTAACTTCTTCCTTCCCGGAGAGGTCGCCCAAACAGCGTTCTCCGGCTAAGACATGAACGAAGGTCACGCGCATTCGTCTCGGCGTGAGTTCGCAAGCCTGTGACTCACGAACCGTCCCGATTAATCCGAAACTTGATGTTGCTACAAAGTCTGAACTGTCGAAAATGGTAAAGACTATCACGAACGCGTTACAGCCCTTGCTGGCGCCTTTGTCAGTTGCTAGCTACCTCCAGAAGTCACAACTACAGGTGATTACTACGATTGCACAGCGGTGACAGAACCTATGCTGCTCACTTCGTTGACTTCTTTACAAGATGCCGGCCTAAGCCTTACGTCCGCGCATAGCTCTGCGACTTTACCGTACTCTTCGGGCTCCAACCTGACATCTAAGTCTATAAGGCCAGATCTCGCTAACCGAGGACTCCGTAGGCATTTCACAGTCAAACATGGGGGCGCATATGCCACACCCATCCATAGCGGGACCATGAGCAAGTCCAATCTCGAGAACATCCAGTCCTTCATTAAAAGTGGGAGACTGTCATGCATTCTGCCCAAGGTGGTCAGGAAGTCGGTAGCTGACGCTTTTACAGAGGTGTCCTTAGGCGTTGCTTACAACGGCAACGCTGCCTGGCTTAGACTTCCTCTTTGCTCCAGTCGTGTTGAGTCGCCATCATTATCACATTTATTTCACTCCTATTGAGTTAGCATATAACATTGACACTTATACAGTTGTCAGCTGCTCTCGGCATGTTATTCGAGAGAGCCTATGCAACGTTCGTTACTGTACGAAATCGCACAACGTAGGCTAAGGGCTTCCGTTCTGCTCTTTCAAGCAGTCAGGTTTTCTCCCGCCTAGCGTATTCACGCTTCTGGTCATGATATAGCTTTATGTAAGTATTATGTTGAAGTAGTCAAGCCTGCGTCTGGCTAGTAGCTGTAGTCGTGTCTTTACCCTCGCTTGGCGCAAAAGCTCGAGCAACCCACGCGAAACAGCAAGCCCGAGGGACAACTGTCGTGGTTTCTTCTGCCACGGTCTCTTCTACCTGACTGGTGGAAGACTTCTTATGGTTCTTTCTAGCAGTTCACAGCAAGCATCTACACAACGGCCCACTTCGAGATCATCAACCGCTAAAATTAAAAGCTCTACATGTCTTGTAGCAATGCCCCCTTATTTTGCCCAAATATCTGGAATATTTGCAACTGCTGACACCGGTAGGTGTTTCCTTGCAGCCCCCTCAAGAACATCGAGGCCTTTAACTTCGCCATCGGCAAGATTGTGTGGTGCTGAGGTTACCGATAGGCTAAAGGGATGCATGAAAGTGGTCGTCCGGAAGAACTTGGTGGAGTTCCGACGGTGAGACGGTGTCTACCGCGGGTGAGTCGCGCGCCGGTGCTGAGATAAATCAATCGACCACGCGGAATGTGTTGGCCAAGCTATCAAACGGCGACGTGTCAAGGAAAGCCCGCCTTCTCCTATCTAACGACGTAGAGGCCAATAAACCAGGTGCCGCAGCGTCATCTTATCCAAAGGACTTTAGAAAATCCTGGCAAGATAATTGAATTACTGCGATGGGGAGCTTTGCATACAAGGTCGTGTCCTTCACCTTCGGGGCGAAATTGCTGGCACCAAAGAAGAAAGACGGCTCGTTCAAACACATCGCTTTTTCATTGGCACTGTATAGGGTCGCAACAAAATTAATAGTGAGAGGCTGTAGAGTCGTTATTAACTGTTGGGACTCACCAGCTGGGTTTCTCTAGGAGGGCCTAAAATAAGGCTTTTATAGATTCTCGGCATGATGCCTCCGTAGTAGTTAAACTTCACTTTAAGAGCGTCTTTAACGCCGTCAGAAAGGAGCACTTGTTGAGAGTGGTTGTAGATAGGGCCCTTGTCGAGCCCGGTGGCGTGGTGGCTTAAGTTTGCGCCTCGCAACCGGAGGAGACACATAGGTGCGCGGGTTCGAGCGCCACCATTGCACATTTTTATTTATGGGGGTCCGTCTATGAATCAATGTGAAAAACAGTACCGTGGACGTTAAATCTTGGCTGAGGGTCAGCCCGAAAACTTTACTTTAAATAGGGCTCTTATCACCTATCACATAGTAAAATTGGCTTGCGGCGATCCATCGCACTTGGTCTTACCCTTACCACTTCGTCGTTAAATTCTTGGTCAATTTGCTCGAAAGTCCACTTAAAGTTTGATATTTTAACGAAGGTGTATCGGAAATGCGGTCCACTAGGACATAACGAGAATTTGCAGTAGTTCGGAGCTAAACCGAACCAAGTTCATATCACCGGTTCAGGCACAACTAACAAAACCGCGATCCCGAATAACTCCCGCGTGACAGGTAACAATAAATCTCTTTAGAGTTCATCTGATCTCACGTCGCCTTGGTCCGACAATTGAATGATGGAGACAAAAGCTCGAGGTTGATTTAATTATTTTAAAGCTGTTTCTATTTCAGTCGCAGCGCACATCGTCTCCTTGCATTCGGCGACCAGCGGCGTTAAGTCTATCCTGGCCTCCGGGCAGCCGCGAACTTCCGTTCTACGCTGGAGTCGATTCGGGTTGATGACATTGCATTCTGTGGGCTCTCCTGGAGACCCCATTCCTATAGCGCCTGTGGTGTAAATCCACAGGATCAAATCAACATTCGATAGCGCTTTATGGGGCTAAACAATGTTGGCCGCTGACGGGGTTACAGGTCATTTCCTCGTCAGGTGCAGGTGCACGACTGTATGCCCTCCAGAGCCTTTAGCTGGCTATATATATGTATGTATGTATGTATATATATATATATATATATATATATATATATATATATATATATATATATATATATATATATATATATATATATATAACTGTAATCCTTGTGAATTGTATTGAACTATGAATGAACGATAAATACATTTGCTTTGCTGCTACCATGCTGCCACAAAACTGTGTCGGCTTATGCTGCCGTTCCAAGTGCCCTTAATATAAGAGGGTGGCATGTGTATTTAGGTATAGACTTTAAGCGTGTTTTTGTTTTGACCTAAGGTTTGCAGTTGAGCTTCGAAAAATTCCTTACTGAATTAACAACACCTATCCACCACTCTGGTTGGTCGGAATGTACTCCTATGCCTTACTTTTAAGGTCAAATGTTCTACGTTTGGTAAGTGGAAATAGGCTTTGTTTTTTGGATCGACACGAATCTCCACGATTATTCGGCTTATAGACATTTGTGTATCGCAAATTGTTTCTTTTATTGGCGTATCGACGACCGGAAATGCGTCATTTGCGTGATCTCTGTCGTCGCCTTCCTTGATACTGTGTCGATGTGGCTGGTCAGCTTCGATGGCCTATATTAAATATATATATATAGGTTAGTGCCAATCGCACAACCATAGCTAAACTGGCTAGAAGCGCTTTTACAGATGTTGTGTGTGTTAGGCGTAATAAAAACAACAATATATAGCTTTGCATGTTGTCTATACGGAAGTAGCATGTTTGATTTGAGCTAATGTCTAATGCTCACAAGAGTAAGAGTTCGAAATCCACGTGATTACGGTGCCTAAATACAGTGCCCACGTGATTACGGTGATTAAGAGTTCGAAATCCACGGATCACGGTGCCCACGTGATTACGGTGCCGGAAATAGATGGCAAGCCTTGTGCGTGCTGTTACCACATTATTGTCGGCAGGTGGGGAAGGTTTTCAGTTATGACCTTGTTGTAAGCCTGTGAAAGTACCACAAATCGAAAACGACCACATATTTCATAGTCTCATTATTATGACGATTTCTCTTTGCCAGTACGGGACGACACTGTCCTACCGACGAAGCGTATATCACATATTTTTATCAATACCGATAGGCGCTTCATCATTCGTTGTCCTTCGTGAAATGAATAGTGAGATGCAACGAATGACGAGTGGCCAACGCAATACTTGTCGACTTGCGGGAGGGCGGCGAATAGGTACAGGCGTGCTTAGTGCTTGCTAATAGTAACTTAATGCAATACTCATTTGACCAGACGACTCCGAGTACCAAGTGACCAGCTTTTGCCACAACACAGACACTGGTAGCAAGCACACCCTCATATAGGGAAAGCGGGTACCGAATGTACGATTTGCTGCATAGAAAAAAACAGTCACTATTATTCGATTAATATCATTATGACTGAAAAGCATAGGATACATTTAAACATGAGATAAACGTGTCTCTCCGAACCTACGTCTAAGGGTGATTGGCGTTTAGCGCCGTAGCTCTTCTCTGGAGAGAAAAATGGCATTTTTCTTTAAATTTGCCCAGCCGCAGCAGCAACCCTTTATAGGCTGTATTGCATTTTATTGAGATGTAATGTTTCTGATTATTCTTCACTGACAAACTGTGCCTGAGAATGATTTGGTCTGATTCGCCGCCTGGCTATTGTTGTTGTTGTTATCGTAGTTGATGCTGTAGTTGTTATTGTTGTCGCTTGAAAATCACAGCTACGTCAGGTGTCAGTCAATGTGGTCACGCATCGGCCGTATGTAACTGTTGTCCGTTGCTCTCCCTCCACCGTCGCCCCCTCCACATGTTCGTTCAATTAGGAGCCCTGTCGAGGTCGTGAGCTTGCTGAGTAGCGAACGCGAACAAGCAAGCAAGGGATTGTGGTCGGGGGTTCAGGGGTAAGGGGGCGTGGGCGGTACGCACGCGCGAGGGGCTCGAGGGAAGGAACGCAGCGAGGGCGCAATTGTATCAGCAGGAAGTGTTCGTTCGGCTAGCGAGCCGGACTGGTGGGCGACTGTCACGTCACTTCCGCACTTTCGAGTTCAATTCTTTTTTCTACTTCCTGACGTCGGCGAGTTCACGCAGCGCGTTTGTCACACGGCGGGAATACGTTGTGATTCAGACTGGTGACCGATTTACGTACAGAAACAGTGAGAGAGAAAGCGGAGTATAAATATATATAGAGAGAGAGAGACAGAGAGAGAGAGGAAGAAAGGGATAATAACTCAAAGGCACGTACGCTGCCTGGGAATATGGTAAAAACGTTGGATACCTGCCCTAACGAGGTGAGTTGAGGCGTATTACGGCAATGCGACCTTATTTGTGGGCCGTGCATAACAATAGTGATGATGATGATGACGATGACCCCAACCCCTAAAGTCTGTAGACAATCGTTCCCCATCCCGGGGTGCAGTCATCGAGGTCTGCGTCGAAGTCCGGACTAATCACCGAATTGCCATTGCTACTGCTGCTGCCGCCGCATTGTCAACTTCACGACCACTAACCACTACAGTTAGCAGTTGGATTACAACTCTGAATTGTTCATCACCACACACGTCATCGTCAGATCGACAGAAAAGCGGCCATCCCGTTGCAATAACCGCAACCGTCCCGGTCTTATCCACGACCTTTACTACAACTACTACTACTACCACACCTCATCCATGGACGGGTCTGCTAAAGCGGTCTGCGGCGGAGATGAGCCGATGGCCTTAAAAGACGAAGAACGAGGTTGCATTGAAAATAATTTATTTCGACCGTAGTTTGGCGGTTCATCGGTGGTGACACAATAACATTGGCATGCCCAATATCCAGTACAGCCGGGGATCCCGTAATATCCGCCGAGAGGTGCATTGACAACTAGCTATAGCTGAAATGTCAACGTATAAAAATCTACCATGCATAAACCGGATATAGTTTGGCTGGTGACATCTTAGGTGATGGCGAAACCACAATGGTTGGGCTAATCTAAAATAATGTGATGTAATAAGACATTGTATTATATTAGAAAGGATATAAATCTAGTCGTGTAGTGTGCCTAATTTTTCATAGAGGCCTTAGACCAAGTTGGAAACCAGGTGAACTTACCAAATAAAGGGCAGAAAATAAAGAACGAATACTAAATTAACCAATTCAGCTGAAATGTCGAAAGGGCGTAAGGTAGAAGAACTGTATGACACAGACAATGCGACTAGCACATCGCACGAGACCACAGTCAGTCAGTAACTACAGTACGCGATTTGGGAAAATTCTTCTATTTGGCTGGAATAACAACGACCAGAAGGTTGAATCGAACTGAACATCATTTGTCGAATAATTTAATTTGCATAAATTAAAAGGCGTAAAACGCACATGTATATTAAACGTATCAGTAATCATCCGGCACATGTTTCGAGGCATAGAATTGACTTTTAGTCAATGGTGAAATTGAATATTGGTTCTCGGCAATTTTGCGATGCATCCATCAAATAAACATTCTGTTAACAAGGATCCCATATTTGCATCCAGGTGTTATTTTACAAGGTTACCATAGGTGGTGAATCGGATCATTAAGTAAGATTTCTAAAGCAGGTGATATTAAGTAAGATTTTAGACTATCCAGGCCTTGATGGCAGAGAATGGTGGCTTTCTCTGTATACTTATTACACCGGTTATTTCGTTGTTAGAATTAACTAAGTGCTCATCTTTGCTCAAGAAAATACTTCCTTATAGGTAAACTATAGATAAACGTTGAGAAGACTAGAGGTCAAAATAACCTTGCAATGAAGCAATAAAGAAGAACATTCAGTTATTGCAGATGTGGAGTATGAACGTTTTTGCCAGGTTCATTCTGCTCTGGTCGCTTTTTGTCAATTTATAGCGCCTATGATGGAAGCTACGTTCCCTCTACAAACGGCCAAAGACATGTTCTGTCTCAAAAACATGGCCTCGTGCGTCGATCGCCCGTAACTTCTTCTATTCGTTTTCCCATATCTTTCAGGATTTTCGCTGTACCTGAGCTGATGGGGCCGAGCGTCTCTAATGTAATGGGTACAAAATGGTAGCTTCTAGGTAGCTCGGGATACTTCTTTCGTTTTTCAGAATCCGCGCGCTCTGCTACCCTTTCTGATTCACCTGCGCTGTGGCGTAAATACGATAAGGCCGTCGTGCATGAAACCGTTACATCCCATACAAGGCTTTTTCCGTGTAACCACAGCGGGATGGTGACCCCGTGAGCTTACTGCTGCCATTAAGACCATTTGGCTCGAGTGTAGATGTTATCCTTGCTCTTCTAAGAGGTCTTCTTACTATGGCGTTAAGTTCAGTGTTTCTTGTAATTCTGCCGGGACTTTTCAGACAACTTAACGGGTGTAGACCGTCAGAGTCAACAGGTTCGCCGCATGGCAGACATGAGAAAGGCTGACAAATGGGGGTGCCTATTCGAAGAGCTGACACTATGCGGAAGGAGTTTGGGTCCAGCATGGTGCCAAGCTGACGGCAGGGTAGCGCTTGAAGCCAGCCCCCGCTGACGGGATGTTGAGCCGCTAGAAAGACGGCACGCTCTTCGCCATTGCTGCCCTTTTTAGTTCAATCTTTGCTTCCTCGTCAATGAGTGATTCCGCCAGGAAGCCAAATTAATTCAGGGATGCAGCATAGCACACAGCAGCTAGATCCATGAATCTTCTTATTCCAAGACCTCCGTTCCAGATAGGAAGGCTTCCATGATTGCTTTCCAGGACGTGCTTCCATGATTGCTTGTATAGCTTGCGCTTGATCTTGAGGGGTATCTCCGGCAGAAAAGAATAACATTGTAACGTTGGTTCAAACCGCATCGCCACCAAATGTAACGTTGTTGTGTTACGCTAAGTCAGCTTGGGGATGTAGACTCATCCGGACGGGTACTGCAGCCCGAGGGACTCAGGAACGATGAATGACGACACGCAGCATATGGTCTAATGTAAAGCACAGCCGAGCAACGGATGGTGTTTTAATCCATGCTGCTCGGTCTATTTATTGGTTCACGAGACACCGCAGCGTGCTGACACCTCAAAGGGTGTCAGAACCCGCTCTTAAATCGGTCGAAAGTTACAGCGGTTTGTTTTGTATAGGAATACAGGTTAAGTGACTGTTTGACTTGGACTGCCGATTATAGGTCGACCCTCTCCCGATGTCGGCCGATGATCGTTTGGACGGCGGAGAACGTTGGGGTTTCGGCGCGAAAGGCTGTCGCTTTTTTCTGCTGGCTGGTTGAGACATGTCTTGTTCGGTTGAGACATGTATCGGTCGGTGAACGTTATATACGTTGAGATTCTGGCGCGGGCGCTGTAGCCGTTGGACGTGGTCGGTTAGGACTTATTTGAATCGCGCTATGATGCGTATACAGTGGGTGGACTTTGTTACAATATTATTCCAATCCTGATGGATTCAGTACAGTGAGTGACACAGTTCAAGACCACCCGGATACTTAACATACTTAACCTATTGTGGGATCTTGTTCTTATCCAGAATATTGATCGCATTTAAAATCATTGAGAGACAGCCACCAGTTCATTTGGGAATGCCATGTATAAGATCATATGTTTTAATGTATGTTTAGTTTTTGTTGGGCAAACACATGTTACACATTGACTAAGTGTATATATATATATATATATATATATATATAGCGGCAAAGTGCCACGATTTGGCCAACTATATATATATAGATATATATATATATAGAATCCAATGATGTAATAATCTGATTATTTAAGATAAGTTTAATAAGTGTTTATTTCATCATTGATTGTTAAGATACTTGTAATTTAACATATTTTTGTTTGAAAGCTCCTGCTTATGGCAGATGACATCGAGTAGATTCCAGGTTCATCTTGTGCCACATGTCTCGCCCAATTCCGGATCCCAAATGCCCTGGTAATTTGTGAAAAATGCAATAGACAGACGCGCACTCAATGAAGCAACTCACATCATCAATTTTCTCAAAACGTTGCTAAAAAAAACTGAATAATGTCGAGGTCATTTGTAGTTATTCAAAGAAATCTCAGAAAGTTTGATAAGAGGACCACTGCAACACTACAAAAGCAAACTGACAGCAAATCTGCCCAAGTCGCCCAATAACGACCAATACAAACAAAAAACGGAATCTAGCGAGAAAATACACACTGGCAAATATGACGCCTCTTAGTGCGTTTGAAATAGATAATTAATACTTACGGGTTTTTTTGTCGTCTTTGGCCTATATGAGCCATATACTTTGGTGTGCTAGGGCTCTCGAACTTCCGTGCCTCCGATGCGTGTCTCCTGTGGTATTTCGTTTCGATTGTTTGTGCAACATTTTGGAGTTGATGTAACTCTGGACTGGCTGTACCGCTGAACGTGCCTGTATCATCGACACGCGTTACCGAACTGATGTGGTTCGGTCCTGCCTGCGTGAGTGTTGCTCTTATTTGTGCAACAGCTGTGAAAAACTGTGCCTTCACCAACGTCGCTGTGACCTGCGGTGGTAGTGTAGCAACGTGCCCCAAAGTCGGCGGATTGTGAGTGCACGTTGCATTCTCCGTGTGCCGCCACGTCGGATTGTGGTGTGGCTAATCTGGCATGGGAATTAATAAAACTTTAATGGGGTAAATGTGGAGCGCAGTCCTCTATCTCCACAAGGCTGAAGGCCGGTGCAAACCAGAAGGAGAAGAGTAGTCGACGTACGGTGACTATTAGTGACGGGGATGATGATTCGGCTTCTGCCACCAACGTGGCATCCAAGGAGAGGATTATAGCGACATCGGCCACAGTGTTTGCCACGAACAAGGCTGGTACATGCAACGACACGTTAAAAATGTTTGAGTCAGCGTTAGCCCCGGCTTCTACTACGATGGAGACAGAAAACTGCAGCACTAATTGCACGGTGGCAAACGTATGCAAATCGGGTGCTCCGACCGGACGGGCTTCTAGTAGCGTTGACATTGGTGATAATTCGGATAACTGATCAAGTGGCTGGAGTTTTCTTTTTTGTTCTGGGAGGTTTCGGGAATGCATGATGCACATGCGCCACTAACAGCCTGCGTGACTAGTGTGAGACTCGCAAACCCACTAAACCCGGATTCCTCCCCACCCCCCCCAGGCTCGGAGTTACTTTGGCATTACTTCGAAACCGTGGTAAAGGCGTCTCTGCCGTTCTCCTTCAATCAGCTCTATCCCTGACTATCATCCCGCATGTTGGTGGCTGGAGTCTGGTTGCCAATAAAATGATCTATACGTAGCTAAGCGTATAGATCAGGTGCAAGGCCAAATTCAAGCTATATAGGAGGGCGTAATCAGGCGCTTTAAAGAACTTTTTCGAGTCGTGATTGCACGCCCGTCAGAGAGCAGAGTAAACGGGGAGTCTCCAATCTCGAAAGTGCCTTTTACGGAAGACCTACTGCCTCTCTGTTACGAGTTAGCCAAGTTATTTCTCTCGGCCGAATCTGACTCCATGGCTGGTTTTATTAACTTGAAATTCGATACTGCATATGAAGCAAAAGAGGCAGTGAAGATTGACTCCGTCTTTGACATTCAGGCTATACCGAAGTGCCACTATTTGGCCACTACTACTGGGCAAAAATTAGTGGTGTCGACTGCGGATTTGTTAACGCGGACAATCTCGAAACTCTTTGAGGCGCCAGAGTTGTCGCAGTCAAAAGGATGGTGATCAAGCAAAGAAATGGCGATGTACTTTATAGCATTCCCACAGGCAGAGTGCTTCTTCAGTTTAATAAAATACCATCCGCTGAGATCTTTCTTGGTTTCCGCTCGCATATAGTAGTGCTGTCAGCTGGTACCCCACTCTCTTGCTACCGTTGTCTGAGGTTTAGGCACATGGTGACGAACTGTCGCAATGAGCCTGTTCGTGGGCAGGCGCTGTGGACAGAAATGACATCTTGCCGTCAACTGTAAGAATGAAGCTAAGTGCGTTCACTCTAAAGGACCGCACTCGTTCTTCTCATCGGCGTGCGTCCAAAATCGAAAAACGCGAAGTATTAATGGAATCTGTAATATCCACCACCCTAACGACCGGATGGGACCGTTACGAGTTCGCTAGTCCTTCGCTCAAACAACACACGTCCTCTGCCTGGCTCGCACCAACGACTACTAACTCATTTATTCTCATGCCTCTTTATATACTCACAGATTGCCCGCGCATTTAGTGACATCCCGCGTCTTCGCTAGTAGGGTGGCGGCATCTTCTATTTAGCGCCATATAGTTAGCTTGCTTCGGCATTGCCGCCAACCGACGCTGTCGAATGCCCGCGCTGCTTAACGGACATTGCTATCCTACAGAATCTATTGTAGATCACTACATCAAGTGACAGTGGAACCTCCAGCGGCCGTATTCAAGGTGATCGAATCTGTGTGCCACTGCAGGCAACAGGTCATTTTACAGAATATCAGCAAGATGACTCCAGCTTGGCTCAAACTTCCCGTCGATCTTATGCGGTCGTAGTAAGATCAGTAGTAGTGGTAGTAGTCGACTCGGCATCGTGGTCAGAGGTATGGGTAAGCTTACCCGGCGCTACGACTGTTCCGAAGAACCCACTCCCAAAAAATGCTAGGCAATCCCTTCAAGAGCTCGTACATCTCTTAGCACCGATGTTAGGCGCTCTTGAAGCTAAAGTAGTGAACTCATTTTATCTAGATAATTCATAAATTTTTATTACATTGCTCAGCAGTCTCCGGCAAATATCAGAACGTGTTTGCTCTTGGACGACATTCGCTTGGGTGTTTTTCGTTTACAACCGTCCATATTAGTGCTGGAATGAGTGGTCTGCTAAAGCAGGGCCGCTTGAATCCACTACTGACTTTATGATCCAGGAAGGCCCGGGGAAGGTTGTGATGTCGTTGCGATAAGTGAAACTTGGCTAAAGGAGTCGGACCGTGCCACTTACGGAATTAGTGACTATACCTTTATCACTGCCTGCAGAAATGATCGTCCTGGAGGGAAAGTTGGAATTTTCGTGAAAACCACCTCTGCAATACTCTTCTTTCGATCTGTTTGTAGTCCCGATGGTTATGTTCAAGCGGTTCGTATCCACTCAAAAAATGGCTGATCATGCCGCCAATGCGCCCGTAGTACAAAGGCTCCCATCAGTCTCAACTTCCATTACGGGCCACACGATTAGCGAGCTCAAATTGATTACCGACGATACTAGCTGGTCTAGTGGTGTTCCGACTAAACTGTTAAAGTTAGCTTCCTCCGCTATTGCAGGTTCTTTAGCAAGAGTAATTCATCTGTCGCTCTGACAACCACATATTTTGTTTTTTTAGACGCTCGTAATAGGCTAAGTTGCCTGTGGCACGATATCGTCGAAATGCATCTATCGTCATCGCGTTCTCGTACTGGAATTATATAGGCTTTCTCCAGCAGAGGTATGTAGCAGTAGGGCAATGACAACCACGTCCAACAAATTCAACCAGCATGGCCGGGGCTCGAACTTGCGATTGTTTTGCTAACCGTGGTTGCCATGGCAACGCCCCGTTTCTTTACGTAGAATCAAATCGGTTTTCGTAAAAACCAATCGACAGACTTAACCCTAGCACATCTGTAGCAACATGTGGTTGACTCGGCCGAAATGGACCAGCCTTGTTTGGGCGTGTTCCTGAACGTGGCGTCTGCCTTTAATTATTTTGCTCATGGGTTGTTTACATAAATGTTGACCCATTTGGGTTGCACGTTCTCTACAGTTAGCTGGTATAGGTCCTATCTTGAGAATAGATCTCAGTGAGTAGAGGTTGGACCTATTCAATCTGCTTAGCAGCTCGTTGGTTTGGGGACTCCACAGGGCTCCGTTCTTGGCTCCTTTATGTTTCTGATATTACTGAACTTGATACTCTTGAGAATTAAACACGATAACCTGGGAAAGGCGATAGCTTTTGCTGACGACACGACTCACTTCAGCTCGACTGACTAACGTTTTAGTGGTATTAACACTTCACTTGAGTTGGTTGAGAAAGTAGTTGAGATTTTCATTGAGTACGGATTGCTTATAAATACGAGCAAAACCAATATCTTAGTGTTTCGACCCGCTAAAAGGCTGCTCCAATTGCCCATTAGTTTTAGGCTAGGTGCCAATACGGTAGGTCGTTCCCAAACGGTAACGTGTCTTGGTTTGACTTTACATGAACATTTATGCTGGCATTAGTGATCTTGCCAGCATAAATGTTCTTTTCTCAGAATCTTAGTGAGTTAGTGATCTGTTCGCTGCCCATGACCTTTTACCAGTATCAACATTATATATTCTTAGAGTGGCCGCGCTTGCCTATAAAGCCTCTTGTTGGTTACTACCGGCGAATATTGTATTTCCCTTTGTGCCTAGACGGAGAAGGCGGCTACGTAGAGCAACAGGATTTGTGGTCCGCGGACCAAAAATAAACTTAGGTCCCATTCTCTATTGTGCCGGTGGTCGCATATTTGAGGCGCGCTACCAGGACGCATAAGATATCTCTCCTCTGTGAGTGTTTTTGTACGGAAATTAAACAAGTGTTTTGCTTCCGGCTCTTATATGAAAGACCGATTAAGATATTGGCAGACGTTGCAAAGTGAAGATCTGTGGAGATGTTACTTGACTCATGAGTGATAGGAGACACCATACAAGGGGTCGGCAATACTGTTGTGTTGAGTGTATTTCCTTGCTATATATGACCATGTGACTGTGTAAGTTCACTCTATTTTACAAAATGTCATTTTTATTTCAAAAACTTAAGCATTTGTAATGCGGTTTCGCAAATAAACCACCTTCTGAATTAAGTATAACACAGGGTTTTCCATAACCGTATGTTCTTATTTAAAGATTTTGTAGAACTCGGCATGAGAATTATTGTTCCCAATGGAAGAGGGGGACGAAAACGTCTTGCTTAGGAGTGAGGTTAGCATTTATAAAAAAAGTTATTCTGCCTTTTGTTCTCCTACACCGTGGTGCAATATCTACGCTCGCGGTAGGGAGCTAGTCTACGCATAGAGGATCCAATCATGCCGGCGTGTTCGGCGGAAAATTCTGCATAATTTGAGTGACACCAGACGCAAGCTAGTGAAAGGCGAATAGCCAAGCTAAGAAAAGTCATAAATAGTCAATATGTTGTTATGTCATACGTGGAAGTTTTTACGTAAAGAACCGTAAAATTGTGCCATTACGATAAAAAAATATGCACCTAAAAAACTATTTTCAGGCAATTTTATGCCTATCATTTTCGTACCAAAGTGATGGTGCTGCGTTACGTAGTGGCCGAGTAACTTAGCCTTTTCAACAGTCATATCCAAAACGAAGGCCTGCATACTTGCGTAGGGTGTATGAGAAAGTTAGGAACATATTTGGGTTAGGTTTGGTAGAACTCGCAAAGAAAGTATTTTTCCCAATAGAAGGAAAGGCGGAAACGTATTGGCAATTTTTTACGGTTCTGAGCGCTAAAGCTTTGCCGTAAAACATAACAACTATGGTTGTCGAAATAGCTTAGTTATTGCGTAACGCAGCACCATTACTTTCGTACGAAATTATGGGCATTAAATTCGCTATTGCCTGATAATAGCCTTTCGTACGTAAATATTTGGTCGTAATGTCAGAATTTTACGATTTTGTACGCGAAAGCTTCAACGTAAGACAAAACAGCATATTGACTATTTATGACTTTTCTTAACCTGACTTTTCATCTTTCGCTAGCTTGCGTCACGTGTCATTCATCATTATGAGTATGCAGATTTTTCGGCCGAACACGCCATTATGATTGGTTTCTTCATGCGTTGATTGTTTCTACCACAAACGTAGATTTTACACAACGTTGTAGTAGAAAAAAGGCAGAACACTTTCTTTTGTAAGTTTCATTCTCACTTTTAAACGAGGCGTTTCCGCCTTCTCTTTCCATTGGGAAAAATTATTATTTTTGCTGAGGTCTACCAAACCTTAAAATAAGTACATACGTAGTAGTAAGGATAGTAAGGAGAGTGCAAAAGGTAATTTTCATAAATGAATTTTGCTGTCGGTGTTGTACTAATGTGCTACGTACGTATGAACGCATTTGTACTACATTTGTTGACACATGTGTATGTAATTCTATATCGTCGATATTTTTAGCGCATCTAAAAACCCTTTCAAAAAAAGTACATTTAAAAGTATATTTTTTCTTTCATTTCCGAACTAAGCTTCCAGTCGGGCAAGAACAGACATTTTCCATGTACGAGAGATGCATAAAGTCTAGGATATAGTTCATCTGACCTCAGTCTACGGGCCGGTACGATGAGGCCGTGGTCGACACCGATCAAGTAATTGCTTTCTAAGAGAATGCACGGTGCCATCAAATGTGAGCCAATCATATCTCTGTAGGGGGCGAGCATGAAGCGCACTTGTACTCAAGGGGTGTTACTTTTGTTTCAAGCCATTCCTTCACGTCTGATAAGAAAACTCAACGCAAAGAACGACGTGAATTTAGGTCTGATAGTGGTTTAGTAGACACTAGCCACTAGGAGCTGGCATTGTTTTCCTTGCATCATGCATTCCTGTCTACAGAACAAATAAAAAAGTTATAGCATGGGCCATGGGCTCGCTTTCACCAGTTGCATGAACCTATTTTTGAAGAACTGTCGAACCAGGAATATTTGGCCGATTGCGAGGCGGGAAGCATTTGGAGACAGAAAATATATATGGCCGCGTGGTCTATGAGGCTACTGCACTAGTCTCAGTTATCATCTACCGAGGTGTCGGGACTTCGATCCCTGTTATCGATTGAATTCTGTGCAGCAATGCTCATTGAGAACAAATGACAAATACATACCGCTAAAAATCAGCGTTCATGCTGTTGCTACAAGGACTGTTGGGGAAGTCCTAGATATCTCAGCAAGTCTGTTTATACCTTTTTTAGGCGCCCTGATATAAAAGGGTGGCAAAAAAAACGTATATATATATATATATATATATATTCGGTTTACGATTGACCTGTCGGCTTGCTTGCCTGGCTGTTCATCGGCCCGCACCCCGCCCCCTCCCCCGCCCCAACCGTTAAAGGCCACCACGTGCCAATGAACGCATTCCGCAATGTTTTCATTTGCTTGGCGAGCAGACGCTAGATTACAGGGCCACTAGAACGAGCAGACGATATACACACCACTAGTCTAACCATAATCACATTGCTGCTGCTGCTGCTGTTGTTGTTGCTAATGGTGGTGGTAGTGGTGGTAGACTACGACTTAAAGTCGTCGTCGTCGTAGTTGTGCGAGCGAGCGACCAACCACCTACCTACTACTGATACAAGCAGCAGCAATAGCTCGGCAATTGTTGTTGTCGTTTGTAGTAGGCGAATATTTGTCGTAGTAGTCGCAGTAGTAGTAGTAGTATTAGGAGCAGCCGTGTCGTCGTGCCATTCCAGCAACAGCTGTAGCACGAAACACGGCAATCGTCCTCCTGATCGTAGCAGCAGCAGCAACAGTAGTTGGTGATGGTGGTGTGTGTCTATTTGTCTTTTTGTCTGTCTGTGTATTGTCTGTCTTCTATCTGTGTATTGTAGGTAAGTCGATTGTGAGATATGGGTAGCATATATATATGGCAGATGGAAGCAGCTTGTTTGCTAGCCAGCAGCTTTACCTAGGCAGTGGTGTTCGTCGTGGACGACGTAGTGGTTCAGCCGTTCGACCGTTCGTTCGTCCGTCCGACCGACCTTCTGTTCGCATGTTCGTCGACTTTCGCAGTTGTTGGTCGCGACAATTCGTTGTATTTAGCTGGCAGATCGGCTTGTTCTGTTGCTGGTTTGAGCTGGTTGTACTGACTGGCTGAATGAGTGATAATAGCTCGGTAATAGTTGTTAGCCAGCGAGCCAGCCAGCTATACAAACAACCAGACAAACGGACAGCCTCCCTGCCTGCCAACCAGTCCCAGCCAACACTCGATTAGTAGTAGAGCCACTGCTGCTGTTTCGTGGCAAGCTGCTTGCATGCGTAACCAACGCAAGCCAAAAGTGTACGTGATACGTGACTGATTAGCAGCTGTAGTAGTTGTTGTTGTCGTTGTTGTTGTGTGTTCGAATTGATCGTTTGCTCGCTCGACGTCGCCGTCGAATTGCCGTCGTGTGGGGGGGCGGGCTGGCTGGCTGCAGGCTGTTGGCACTACGCGAACAACTTCACACGGTGTTTTCTGTTACGGTCGTGTGTCGCTTGTCGTATCGTCGATTTACTGTCTAACTAACTATCTGACAAACTGACTGACTGACTGTGCTGATCGAGCAGTCAATTCTCCTGATTCCCTCTGATTCTCTTATTGGTGGGTGCTGTCTCTCATGTTCGAGGTGTGCTCGAGGAGTTGTCGACAACGACGCTATTATTATTATTACAAGTAGTAGTATTGTGATGCTGCTGCTGCTAATGATGACGATGATGGCGATGGTGGTGATGATTGCTGTTGACAAGATTATTGGTTCGAGTTGTCGCCGTCGAGAGACATGTGTGGGGGGGGGGGGGGGTGAGATGAGATCTGAAGTGCAGATGTGTGTGGGAGAGAGATTTTACGTCGATTCGTTGTCGACACGCGTTAGTTAAGGTGATCGCCAACTAGAGACGACGATGATAATGATAATAATAATAATGGTGATGACGACCACAATAACAACAACAACCACAACAATAGCAGGAACTGCCAACAACAAACCCGAGGTGTGGAGAGGAGGCCTTTTGCCCCGAACGGGTGAAAGTTTCTTCCCTTGTACTGTTGTTCTTGTTGTTGTGTTTCATACTCTTAATGCTGTTGTTGTTGTACTTATTGTTGTTGTTGTTGTCGTCACTGTTGTTGTCGTTGTTGTTGTGCTGACTGATGTTGTTATAAATTGATGAGAACATCACTGTTGTTGTTTTTGTCGTCGTTGCTGTCCATCGTAAATGTTCTTGTCGAGAGTTGCTGCTGCTTGTCGCGAGTAGTATTGTCGACGCCTAGCATTGTTTTTGGAAACTGTGGTGTGGTTTTCATCGCAGTCATTACTAATACCATTGCTGAAAAAGATGGGCACTAAAATGACAACAACAACAATATGGCTGTTACTGAAACTAAAACAACATAATCATAATAATAATAACAACAACAATAACGACGAATACTAGCAGCGCGTACTGTCGTCCAGTACAAGCTAGAGCGAATCGAACAGCTAGAATTTGCGCTTGCTGTGATGGTGGCCACTTTGAGCTAACATCGACAACAATAACAGTATGTATCTCATTTATCATTACTAACCTATCACGCGATACTTTCAGATTGGCCGCCAGCTGCTTGCCTCGAGCATGTGGGGTGCGGAGTCGGCGTTGCGAATGACCGCCGTCGAATCGAAATAGCTCATCACCGCCACCACCCCCAGCCCATGCTTCCTCGACTGCTGTGAGATGAGATATCATCGGATGATGACAACCATAACAACGATCACGACGACGGTAACGACAACTACAACAATATTAACAGCAGCAGCAGCAATCACAACAGTAACGACAAGGCGGTCATTTGAAACACAATCTCCACCACCTCGATAATACTCGGATCTCTACGTTCACCATTCATTCATTGTTCACTCCCTAGCGCTGCATGTCGACCTGCAACCACCGCCGCAACATTAGCAACAACAACAGCAGCAGCAGCACCAGCAACAACAACAACAACAACAGCAACATCAGCACAAGTTAAAGTCGCAGCAGCAACAGCAGCAAAACAAAACACAACAACATTAACAACAAGTATATACAGCTCCCAGTTCTTGTTCGGTCACTCAGTCGGTCATCGTCAAAAGCGACAGACAATTAGACAGTTAGGTAGATAGACGCACACGCTGTGCCGGCATGGTCCTCACCGCGCCTGTGATGATTGTCATCGCCGTCAACTTTCTCATTTAATTGTGGTCATTGGCGCTACTGCCGCCGCCGCAGCTGCTGCTGGCTGTTGTTACATTGTTGTTGTTGTGGTCGGTGTTGTTGCGGTTGTTGTTGTCGTCAGTGTGGGTGTTTTTGTTGTTGTTATTGTTGTTACTGTTGTTATTGTTGTTGTCGACACGCGCACGCTCTCCGTCAACGAACTGTCGTCGTCCAACAAGTGGTCGACCTTGTAAACTGTGCTCTAGTTAGGTGTTGTTATTGTTGTTGTTGAGGTATGGTGTGGTGTGCTTAGTGCATTGGAGAGAACTGGCCAGTGATTGGTTAACAAACAAACACCAGCAGAGCTCAGCCGTCCTAAGCTGCATCTGCTGGTACCGCGGCTACGGTGAGCTACGGTTGAAGTTGTTCGCGCGCCCATGATGATGGCAGGCTCGACAGAGGAGCCGGCGGCCGAATTTGCGTCATCGCTGAGAGATCTGACGACCAACTCGAAGCCTCTGATCAGTATGCTGACCATGCTCGCCGATGAGAGCCGCGAGCACGCGGCGAAAATCGTTGAGGCCATCGAGAACTATCTCCGAACGGTAAGTCGAGCATATAGGCCATCTTTTGGCTGGAGCAGAGCTTGGTGTTCCTCGGTATCTATTTCTATCTTACTTATCTGTCTTAATCTCTTCTACACCTATATCCGAATAGCCGCAGCTCTGAAAAGCAATTCCAGCATGAACACACAAGGTTGGTGGTTGCATATGCAATTATATATATATATATATATATGTATATATATGTATATATATATATATATATATATATATGTATATATATATATATATATATATATATATATATACATATATATGTATATATACATATATATATATATATATATATATATATATAACGGACATGATTAATAACAACGACAGCAGCAGCAACTACAACGGCAATAACAAATAGAAACAGAGTGTCAGAAGCAGCAAGCATCAGCAAAAGTGATATCAACAACAGCAAGAGCTATCCAAAGCTACATCACACATACTCTGAATGACCAACACCGATACAGATATGTATATCGAATTCATTGTCAATTAGTTACAGCAGTTAAATAGTAATTACCGCGGTCTAGTGGTTCCTTATTTCGTTGCAATACCGAAAAACGAAACTAGGTGACAGTGATAAAATTGTGGCAATCGAAGGTATTTCATCCGACGGAAGCCGACTGAACATAGTCAGACGTAAAACTAAAGACATTACAGTAGCTGACGTTAATTGAGTAGTAGAAACGCGAAACAGAATCCATGAGATGACCTATTACAATGTTAGCAAAATTAGGAAAACAAGTCAGTAAAAGTAATCAGTCACAACAATTCGAAATTTCTACCATTGTCACTAGCAAAGTGCAGCATAAACATATGAAAATTAGAGACAGTTGACATGCGGCAGCAGGATGAGAATTAGTAACATATCAACCAGTTAACAAGATAGACGAAAAATATCAATATATAGCACTAGCAGCAACAGCAGAAATAAGTCCTACAGCTCACTTTCTGCACACTTTACTTGACATAAATGTGTTTTCTATTCTATAATAATAAATAAAGGACGGAACTAATAACACTAATACTAAGGTAAATCACTTTAGCGAGCGTTTGCTTGTAACAGTCACACCTGAGACACGGCTGGAATTAGATAGTCGACAGCTGAATATTACTATTACTGTTTCGTTTATATGAGGTCCGAACGTATGGTGTTTGGTACATGCTTTTACATTGTCGTTGTAAAATTGATTTTTGCGAAACCGTCATAGTTTATTGTACCCGCCGCAGATATTCGATTTAACCTAGTATAATAGCTTGTACATGATATGTAATAAAGCATTATGAGGGCAATTATATAAGTGCTCTTCCTTGAACATGCTCATATATATATATATATATATATATATGGCCTCGTATATCGGTTGACGACTTCTTGCTCTTTATATTAGGTGACGCCGCGACGCCAGGGTTAAAGGGATGGTATTCCCAGAAGCGCATAGGTCAATATAGATATAGATACAATCTAAAAGTTTGTCGACGAGACCGAGTGGGGGAAATAGCGTCTGATTCTGACACTTGGAGTCGCGAGTTCGATCGCGGTTCGGTCCCGATTAAGAGTCACGCCTTTCATAATATAATATGATAATAGATGTGATTAGATTTTAAAACAATATTTGTATCGCGCCAAGTCCGCTTCGTCGGGTTTCAGACCGCTGCCGGATTTTTCGGCCAAAGCCGGTAACGGAAGACCTCATTGCGTTTTTAATATTAGATATTCTGGTATTTCTCGACAAATGTCTTTGTTGACATAGCTGCGACATACCACAGTAGTCACGATTAGTCCTACGTCTACTGTATTGATAGTGTTTCAGAACTGGTTATGTGCTCTATTTAGTTCACTATACTCTTCATACGCGTTTAAAAACCTGCATTAGGTACATGCAGCCGACAGAGATTGTATGTGTTGACTGTCAATACACTAACACTATGGGTTGTTTGCTAGACAAAACCATAAGCAAAATGCCGACACACTGTTCCGGATTTCCTCTACATGTAAACTCACTTGACTTTACTTGATTCAGTAGCCCTATGGTAGTGTTTAGTCGTCTGTTTATGAGGTGCAAGAATTTTAGGACTTTTTGTGATATTTATTTACTTATCATATCATTGAAGTTTGCTCTCGGCTCCACCACCTGCTCCCGTATGACTAGCTGCAGAGCTTTGTAGTAGAGAATCTATAGTTTGGGCATCCGATTTGGTCAAGCCCCTTCGACAGCCCTGTCGGAGTTGTTCCAGTTACAACCCAGCCTGTGTTATGTTCGGCGTAGTTGTGCATTTTCAGCGTATGCAATATTTCTGCATTCCTATTGTTATTTGTTTTATATTGGCCCAGATTGGTTTTACATACCCAGTCATATGTGCTGGGACAGTCGAGGCAGGGACTACCTCGTAGGTTCTAGCGAACCCGAAAAAAAAAAAAATTTATATATATATATATAGAGGGGTGCTGTGATCACTTATTTTGTGGTTTTTACTACTTGTTGTTTCTGTAGGTTCTTTCGCTGCCTGCACAACAAGCTGATGTCGTCGATTGTAGGGTCTATTTTGATGTAATGAACTCTCGTAGCTAACAGATTTTGGCGGTGGTTAGCTCCCGAGAAAGATAGGTCTTTCTGGACATTTGTTTGGGGACGTGGGATTGTCGCGTTACAGGCGGCAGTTTATATGTCATTCCTGTTGACGTTTGTATCATCGGGGTAGAGTGCTTCCGTTATGTGTCGTGACCCAAAGAAATCTGTAAACTTTCGACTCTCCGTGTCCTTAGCTTCTAGCAACCTTTGCAGTGAGCCCTATTACGGCTATGGGTCAGTAGAAAAACAAAAAAATGCTAAGCCCAGTTGGCCCCTTTTTGAATTAATTTTGTGATAATTAAAATTATCAGAAAACTTGACGAATGTAGTTATTATGTACTTGCAACAATTTGCAGTTGTCTTTTAATGAGGCCGTGTTGCTACAGCCCGGACACTGGCTGTTTGTTGTCCTGATTAAAAGCAAAAAAGAACAAAGGCGTCCCGACTACTCGTGTCCCTAATACGCAGGCAACTAGTACTGTTTTGACTAAACGGTATGACTTAGCATCAAGAAAAAAGCAGGCGGGCGATAGATACTATGGGGTATATGCTGACTGCTGCATATCGTATGCAAGCTCTCACTTCCATTAGCTGTGACTTTGGTTGTCGTATTAGCACTGTCTGCACATTTAAGTTAAGGTCTTGCTTTGGTTCCTTCTTACCTTCGCTAGTCGGTTGGGACGTCGTTCTATAGCGCTAACGCAGGCTATAAGCAGGCGGCGTCCTGCACGTGCGACTTGTATACACAGATCAGGTGGGATTGGATGATAACATACCGTTATAGATTAGTAGCGTGCTTACCTAACTAACTATCAGTGGTACATTTGAGCTCATTTTTCCGAGTAGCTAGTCGCCAGCGGACGGAAAAAGGAGCAAGGGGCCTGTTTGTTGAAGCAGCGTCGAGGAAGGCGACCGCCTCTGACTCGTGTGAGATGATAGCTATTTTAGCTAGAAGACATTGGCTAGGCAGCAGACGCCAGACAGTCATTAGAGACATTTCATTCCAGTCAGTTGGACAAGCGGTTGGCCAAAGAGTTGTCTCTGTTTTCGTTGTGCTGTTATTGTTATTGTCGTTCATTGTCCTGTACAGGCTATACGTTTGGCGGCTAGGCATTACATAAGCAGTTGCTGACGTTGATGCGGGTGTCGCTGGCCTCTCTACAGCCTGCCAACTAAGTTGCCTTCCACCATGAAAAAAGGTCGAGGATCATTCATAGTGCGTATAAAGCACGGGGATGTTCAAAATCGCCAACTCGAATTGCGTTGTGTGAGTTGCAAATCACGAGGACACATCTCCAAAAAGCAACAAGCATATATCTTCAAGATGTAGTGGCTGTCTGTACTGGGTCTGCACCGCGCCTGCGAGTAATGAATTCATTAAAAGTCATCCAGTTCTCTATAAACTATGGGGATTGTTTTCGTTATTTCTGGTAACACGTATGAACAAATCAGTCGTTGGTCGTACGTGCGTACGTGTGCGAAAGCAGCACCCGTTACAACAGCCTAGGAGCAGTCTACTACTTTAATCACGTTTCATACTGTTTGCAATGTATATATATATCATTATTAGATGCAGCATGATTTTTTTTGTTATAATCTTTCTTATTCCCATAGTTAAAAAAAATATATTATATATATATATATATAATTAACTATTACACTTAAGCGGCATTTAAAAAAGCAGTTGACATCAAACAACAAACTGGTATGAAACTTGATGTAGCAAAATAGATGGAGAGTTAGTACCTACTATAGGACTGATCACTGTTGACTTTGGCTTTTAATGTTTACAAGGTTAGGCGAAGGCTGTGGTGGCTCATGTGCACTATGGGCATTAAGGAAGAGGAAGTACATATATATATATATATATATATATATATATATATATATATATATATATATATATATATGTGCATAAAAACAATCATGCTCATCTGCTAATGCGTAGTGGTAGTAGTAGTGCAATCAGCGGACTCTGACCCTTAAAATGTGTAATTTTGTGTGATTTTCAGAGTGAACCTTCTATTAAACTGCCTTCGCTGTACCTGATTGATTCAATCGTGAAGAACATCGGCGATCCATATGTGCAACTGTTCACAGAAAACATTGTTCGTAACTTTGTACTCGTCTTCCAAGAGGTGCGTTTGAGGCGGCGTCAGCTGAGTTGTTTTAAACGTGGGATATATAAGTACTAAGAAATATATGCATTACATTGCGTTTTATAGATATATTGTAGGTTAATATTCCTTATGCAGTTGGATACGCTCTGCGATAGGGATTCGATGGTGGTAAAACTCGGTTTTATGTTTGCACGCACATTGTATGCTGGTCTAATTTTTTCAGATCAATATTATTTGTTATTGTTTTTAGATATCCCAGAGTAGCATAATTGAACTAACTATAGCTGAAATGACTCTTACATATCAGTCGTGGAGTTTTTGAATTTATGCACCGGGGCTTGTTGGGGCGCTGAAGAATTAGTTACTCGTTGGTTACGAAGTAATATGGATGATGCTCTTGCTGCAGGGTGATGAACGCATCAGAACGGCACTGTTCAAGTTACGGCAAACGTGGAAAGAGATCTTTCCGGAACGAAAATTGTACGCACTCGATCTCAACACGCAGGCTGTCGATCCTAACTGGCCGGTCTGCGCCGCGGCCCCCATTCACGTCAATCCCAAGTTCTTCAAGAAACCCCCGTCTGAGGTACGCATTATGCTTTGAGCTGCTGTTCGTTGTCGTTAGGCTTCTGCTTTGTTGATCGATTTTATCTGTTTTCTGGTGTGCAGCCTCAGGCGCTTTGTTGCGGCCCTTTTACTGTTGTTGAATTGCTGAGGTAGTTATTCTTGTCGTCGACACTGCCTTTGACGTTGTTATTTTTGCTAATCAACAACAATAAATGCCGCACCTCTCTTCGTGGTTAACGAGTGAATGGCGGCAACGGAGTTAAAGTCAAACGCAACGACCGATACATTCTCAAGGCTCCATTTTAATGGACTTAAAGTATTGACCCGCTTGCTGCAAAAATTGACGCTTTTGGGGGGCAACAAGGCTAAACGGTCACCGGTGTGCAGACTACTAACAGGTCGCTTTTGCTGCAAATTGGCTTGTTTGACCTGTGAGGCAATATTGTAAGAAAAACAAAGCTACAAAATGCCATTGTTTGCATGTAAACATCTGCTCACATAATCGATGCATGGAATTTCGATCACACACAAATCTTTCTCTCTCACACACGCATACAAAATGTCGGCAACATCTTACGTGTATATTGATCAAAGTTTTGCTTAATGCTCTTCGTCTTCCAGCTGGAGATTGCACGCGGCACTGAGTCGGAGCTTAAATGTTTGGATGAGCGACAAAAACAACTCGATTGTATTCAAGAGGAACTGCGCCGAAAACGGGACGAGATTGCGCAAAAAACTGGGACAGCCAGAATACAGCGGCAACAGCAACTGCAGCAACAACAACAACTGCAGGAACAGCAACAACAACAACAACAACAAGATACACCTTCTCTTAATGGGCAGCTGTCATCGCCACATGAACAGCAGCAGCACCTTTCTCGACCTCCACCCCAACACCAAAAACACCAATCCCTTTCACAACAGAAGCTTTCACAACAACAGCCAGCGCAGCCGCCTGGTCATGGTGCTCAAATAAGAGAAAGTGCAAAACCGAGTGCAGCTCCTGCCTGTGGACGTTCTCAGCAGCGCATCAAGGTACGATATTTACTCATGACGATTGGTCGATTTTCACTGGTCAATTCTGGACTATTCGTCCGTTTTATCACTGCAGAGACACATTTTGCCCAACTAACAGGACAAAGCAAAAATATTTACTGGACTGTATATATATACATATATATATATAGGGGCATGGGCCTACTGAATCGAATCTACTATCGGATAGCGTCATATTTTAAGTCTGTATGGAACATTCGTGTCGACAAAGACACACTACCCGCAGACAACGATTTGCGAAAATGGCGAGCGCGAGGATATCGAATCCTTCAAAGGACGTCTAAAAATAGCAACGAACTCGTTAACAATCTGCTTAGTGGGGGCCTTGTAATTTGTCACAGAAGAGCGACGTTTTATTGAAACCTGTAACAAGTGATGAGACTTGGATACTTTTTAATTTTTAGTATTTGGCAAGGTGATGATCGTTATCTTCTTCTCCAAAACTGAAATGAAGGCGATGGTCGAACAGGAAGAAAGCGTGACGAGTGATTGATATGCTGCAGAGTGCTTACCCAAAAATGTTCACTGGGCTCATCGGGCTCTATTCAATCTCTTATTCCATGGCCCCTCCACTACGAAAACGAGCCAGCATACTGAGCAGAGAGCACAGACTTGGCGCCGTGCCAATTTATTCATATTTCTAAATGTACTGAATTTTAGTTAGATTTCGACGCCATTTCCACCGTCGTTTATTCTTTGATAGAAACTTTTAAAAAAATTGCCAGGTCTCGAGGAATATATTTGTATATATATATATATATATATATATATATATTGATAATAGTGGATTTAGCTCGAATAGGCGGCTCAGTGTAGGCGAAGTAGCTGGAAAAAGCGACCGTTAACTTCAACGCGACTTGCTCTTTTGATTACTTTAAGGCTATACGATATAGTTTATGCTTCACGTAATATTGTTGCTACAATGATAATTATATTGTGGCGATTCATCATATATATATATATATATCTCTTTATGTACCATCAACCTGTATTCTACCGCAATTTTCGTATGCTTTTAGCTAACGTGTTTTCATTGGGCATTTTTTATCATAGAAAGAGCCGACAAATCGACAAACTGCCGTCGATAAGGCGACCGAAAACAGCACAGTGGATCCAAAAAATGTGGAGTCAAAGAAGCCGAAGCGATACCGGGAACGTGACAAGCTCAAGAAGGAGGCCGCGGAAAAAGTTCATATTAACAACAACAACGACAACGACATCATCAGCACGAGTAACATCACTGAGAATGAAAAGGAACAGCGGTTGACGAGCAATCATCGTCGAAAAGAGAATGAGCCGTTCAAGGTCAGTAGTTTTGTTATACACAAAAATGTCTACTATTGGAATAATCTCTGCGTGGGCACGTGTTCCAAGACGTTGCTGCATTTGTCGTAGGTGTTATAAGTTGATGTCTCTTATTAATTCTTTTTATAGAAGTGTAGCCAAGTTTCTTACGGTTCGTCTGAACCCTTTGAGAAATCAGCCGAACCAGGTGGGGCCGTCTGATATAGTGAATAGCGACGTCGTGCGTTTCTCCTTCTCATGCAGGCCTAAAGATATGTTTACATTGCTGCCTTCATTTTAGTAGTATTTTTTAATCTAATAAAATAGTATGTCTAGTCGGCTAACCATGTACTCCGTTCTCTTGTAACAGCCTTTGGCGTCGAAGTTTCGCATACCGAAGAAGAATGTGTCTAATTCCGCCACAACGGGCAGTATAACTGCCTCAGAGGAATTGGCAAAGGCCAGCATTGACGTTGAAGCTGGAAGCAGCAACATTAGCAGCGGCTTGAGGAAACTGCCCTTGAAGCGAAGTTCTCCTGTCCCCACGGTACAGTCGTTTCATTCGTCAAAGGGTCAACAAGTTGTAGCGGTTGATAAAGAGCCCCTAAATACTGCAACAGGAGACGTTGATCTCAGGTACGTGAGAAATTTGCTGATAAAAATGCTATGGAATGCATGCTTTAGCGAGTGGCTGGCTAGGCGTAGGTGTGTAGAGAGAGTATTCTGCCACAGCAAGATAAGCAGCGTTAGTTTGTTTGGTCAGTATTGGATTCTTTTTCTCAGTGAAAAAGATGTAAGTACATAACTCTCACGTGCTACTAAAGGCCACAGGTAATCCTTACCTTAGTTTACGATAACAATATTATTATATTTGTAGTTTTTTTTAGTCAAATAGGTTGTACTATGGTTTATATTCGTTGCATACATAGCGCCAGAGTCACGGAGCTACTGTCTCTGGCTGTGTCCCGCCAAATAATGAGTCATTTACGCGCACGTAATTACGTATACACATATTATTAAACCATGTCTCTCTCGCAGCTTCCACCCCCAGCGCCAAAATCGGCCGTTAAACTTTCTGTATTCTAATTGGTTAGCGTGACCAGGGCAATGGCGTTCTCGCTATGAACATCCAGGTCACGTCTTCAAGCAGCATATTAGCGGAGATAAAAGACGAAATATAACATGCGGTGCCCCCAATTTCTAACTCCTATGCGATGTCCATCCACTCGCTTCCAAATTATGTCATGATAATTGATATTCACATACAGTTGTATTTAGCAAGCGTGTACGGTTTGTTTTGTGTGCAGCGTAACAGTCTATATATATATATATATATATATATATATATGCAACACGTTCTGTTGCATAGGCAGACGATGGCCAACAATGAAGCTTGCAATTATGTTACTGAGCCTGATTTGTATGAAAAAGTGCTAAAAATGGGGTATCCCGTACAAAGCTTGTAAAATAAAAAAAGTTCACTACCTCACAGATATCGTATTTCTTTAAAAATTGCATAATAACTGTAATAAAATACACATGTAAAATATCCAAAACGCTCTTGCTTTTATGTTACTTTCAATAAAATGAAATATATATATATATATATATATATATATATATAATTATTATTAATAATTTAAATATTTCGCCTTTTTTTCTAGTTTGTATATATACATATATATATATATATATATATATATATATGCTGGATTTTTCCGTTTATATTAAACTCATTAGAACCACTTGCGACGCAAGTGACTTTCCTTTTTTTTGCAAGAAACCATATCAAACTTGACAAATGTGCATACGAAGCTCCTCATCAAGCACGTTTTAAATTCTATATGTATTTTAAAACAATGGCATAGTCAGCAATATATTGCTACATTCGTTTGAATTTGCCTGAACCTTCGATGTTCTTTTGAAGATGATTCAAGGAAATAAGCTTATGTAAGAATATCCAGGTGATAGTGTGTTCATTCCGCAATAAGTATGCATATTATAAAGATAATATCCTTATTATATACGACATGAACACTTCAGCAACCGTCCCACTGGACGAAAAAGGGCAGAGACTAACAGTGCATCTGACAGCTCGCCGCGTGGTATTTAGCGCAACGTTTGTAAGCAGAACCGGCATCGGCATTGATTGCCAACCTGGTGAAATGCTTGAATCGAGCATACCAAGTGATAGTGGCCAATCACAATATACCTTGTGTACACGTGTCGACTAGTGCATGCCATTTCATCTCAAAGCTCCCTGGCGAGGTACACACCTAACTGCGCTGCCTTTGCCGAGGCCTCGGTCACTTTTCCCAGTCACTTTAACAAGAATTGCCGAACCGGTCCTGTACCAAGTGGTTTCTTGCCGTAAGCCTGAAAAGTATTGGTGTGAAAGATTGACAGAGTCTGTGCACGAACTTTCCAGGTTTAAAGTAAAGGTAGTATAATAACTGATATTAATATGGCTAGTTGTGTGTGGCACTAAACTCGCTTTGCAGACTTCTGGAACCTCGCCCTAAGCGTCGTAAGGAGGATGATTACGTGTTGGGAGCTTTTCCGTCGAGCAAGGAGGACACCGATCTCAGAATTAGGTTTGTATTATTTGTTCAGGGCGTAGTTAGGTCGCTTGCTTGCTGGACGTTGTTCGGCTCTCTGGGAGAAAAGTGTGCGCGCCACCTAAGTTATTCTAAATGTCACTTAAATGTTCCTTTGAATCACCGATGTGAGATAATGATACTTTTCCGTTCATTTGTGCCGGTGAAATTAAATTTGCTTTTACGTGACAGGTAGATAGTCGAGAACGGCATGCCATGTTTGTTTGCAAAATGCATCAAAAATATGTCGCAAAATAAAAGGCGCTTCATGGACACTTTATGAGATGTCCCAACTTATTTAAATTTTGGATTGCATATTACAGACCTAAAGGTGGAGTGGCTTTTCCCGGACAAGCGTCTTTAACATCTGTGAGCGCCAATTCACCGAGGGGAGAAAGTAACTCCATGGACGTGGAAATTACGGAAAGCCAGACAGCTCATGCAAGTAGTCGGGAGTGCTCTTCGGAAAGTCCTACCGGTAAAAGAGGTAGGCTATAACCTTTCAGCGACAAACTGATTTGAGCACTCATTTATTTTTGCATCTACGCACAAATTATACGCGTAAACGAAATCTCAATATAATTTGATTGGAACTTACAGAGTTTAATTTAAATGTTTACCATTATGTTACTTCTTAACGTTTTGCACTTTTCATGCGATTGTTTGCGATTGTTCACGTTTAGATCCGCGTGCGAAGAAACGTGTCGTCTCATCTGTAAGAGGCGCCGCAGTGCCTGGGGAGAAGGCTGGAGAACAGCGAGTGCAGGGAGCTCCTGGCCTGGACAATGCTCTACTTCAAGAGGGTGTTGCTGAGCCGGATCCAGTGGCACCTCCGAAACCTCCGAGTACTGGCAGCAGCGGCGACAGTAGCAGTAGTAGTACGTTAGCCGCAGAACAGTTAGTTAGGGATGCGGAACGACTTTTTAGAGGTCCCTCGGTGGACGCGTCCCGAGGATCTTCCGTTGTGGCGGGAGATGTCCACGCACCACCGTCGTTCGCTCCACCGCAAAAACGCAAGCCCGAAAGGGTCAACATGAGACTTCTTAACAGCCTTCAGTGTACGTAGTTTGGCGAGCCTGCATGCATTGTTTTAGATTATTTTATTATGAAAATATATTTCTTGTCCCATATTCGATAAACATTTTGCTTATTTACTGTTAATTTAAGTGAATAATGATCTCTTCCTAGAATGGTGGGAAACCGGTGAGCGGCAGAACAATGTCAAAGACATTTCACTTCAAAAGAAGTTGCACTCCCTAATTTGGTACTTATAACATGCAAAACAATATTAACGATGGTCATTTGTTCTGCCACATACTGTGCGGTGGTTGTTCATGTTTATTCCTTACTATTTCCACATATTTTTGTATGTTGTAAAGTGTCAAATCCGGCACCAGAATTTGGTCAGATACTGCTCGATCGCCAGATGAGAGATATTCGCTTTGTCGACGGTGTCGCCGTTGCGATTATGGAGGAAGCTGCACCGGGTTTTGTGCACGCTCGAGTTGTCTGTTTCCGAAGCGGTCCCCGGCCAATAGTGATCAACGATCACGTAAGTGTTTCAGTAAAATTCGTCTGCACTAATCTATAGACACACATACTTTTTACATTGGTGTCTCTGGGCAGCACACAGTTTCGTTGATCTGAACTTGAGAATTCTGTCTTCCTGCTGACTAGGCAGTAAGTAGGTGGGGTAGTTGATAACTTGGTTAAAACATCGACGCCGACAACACATCAAGGAAATCGTTAGATGATCCTATTATTGGCATTGGACCAGTATCATTTTGTTTCTTCACGAAGAATGCATAAATACTATGCGGGCATGTTCAGCCGCTGCTTCCATATGAATGCTGCTGGTCGTGTTTGAGGCGGTGTATACTTAGGGTCGACATTGATGCAATGACGATCTCAATGGTATCTCTGCTACTACTAACACTACTAGTATCTTATTTATCACGAATTGTTTCTTTTTCTTTGTTGTAACACGAACCTTGGCTTTTTGTTTTATTATTACTTTGATTGTGATGCATTTGATCATTAGTCCTGGGTTGCATTTAGTTATGGTGTCGGTCATAGTTGCTGCTACTTGTGTTATTCTGGATTTTGTCATCTGCTGTTTTCATTTGTTGTTGTTGTAGCAACCATCGTTGCCATTATCATTGTTGCTTTTTATGACGGCCGGGTTAATTGAACTAATTATCTGTAATAAAGTTTACTAAGCAAATTGTAAACTGGCTGAAACAAATGTGTTTCCTCGTGTCCTTTTGTGTCGAGTAGCAGTGCGTAATGACCAGCTTTGACGGCGAGGAGCATCCATTTTCGGTCAACGGCAACACCCATCGCATTCGCTTCGGTGCACCCCTACGGGAACTGTTCATTGGTGAGTGCCACAGAAAAGCTCGTTTCTTCCATCTCTCTTAGTGTTTCTAGCGCGTCTGATTTTGTTACTGCACGTTCTTCCTGCAGTTTCACGATTTTTTTTGGTTGCGCTTTTTAATGTGATTTCCATTTGCCCTGTCTAGCATGGCATGACGACAGACATTATTTTCACATTATGAGTTAACATGTATTATCTGTTCTATTTATTATCTGGCGTACTAAATGCAAAAACGATGCAAAACATATATAGGTTGCCGTCGTACGCCTCTTTTACTGCGTCGCTGTTTCGTTTCTAGTGCATTAGCTATAGCCTTTATTAAATGTCCGAACATAATATTTGATTATTTTGACATTTACAAGTGCGATGCGGCATATTGCATTATCTATTCTATCTATTAATGACTTCACGTTATTTGTTATGTTTTTTTTTAATATTCATATATTTTAGTCTTCAAGACCGTTATTATGGGTGCATGGAATTTTTCATTGTAGTGCAACGCCGTGGTAAAAGGCTGCTGGCACGGACTTCGTACTTGTAGCAAGAAATGCATATTATTGTTTGGTGTAATATGGGGAGGGTAGTTTAATAATAATAATTATAATAATAATAATTATAATAATAAAGTTAATTTAATAATTGACATTTTTTTAAATATACGCTATATGTGTTTGGGTCTCATATCCAACTAGAGACTTGAATCTTATATAATTGATCTGCTTTTTCTTGGGTGACATGTGAAGAGGGTTCTCTGGTGTGGCAGAATAAATATTCAATACAAAAAAGTACCTCAAAGAATAGCGGTTTGTACTACGATAATACTTAAGGTCTACTGATGAACGAAGTATTTTTTTTCGTAATTCATATATATATATATATATATATATACGCATTCGTACAGTATGGTAATAACATTTCTTGAATTTATGCAGACGGAGTGGCGTACTCGTGTCAGTTCGATGGATGTCCGATCAAGGTTCGGAGTGGAGAGGATGTCTTTACGGTGGCGCTGCCCCCACCATGTCCCACAGTCTGCGACAAACGACCAGCGCCAGCCGAGCTGTTGGCAAAGCTCGGTTTAAGGCCAATCGTGCCCTCTGCGGTCGCCTCGCTGCCATCTCGCCTTGGTCCTTCCAGTAGTGCTCTGCTGGGCGTGCCCCAAGGGCCTCTCCCAGTAGCAACAGGAGCTGCAGGAGGGAGCAGTGCAGGGCCGGTGGACTCCGGGGTGGTCACCAACAGCTCTGGAAGGGGACCCACAGGGGTAAGTAGCCGGGCTCGGAAGCGGGGCCATTTGGTTGAAAGACACGAACGTTGGAACAGCTACGGCAAGGGAAGTCGGGTCTCCGAACTGAACCTTATTGCTAGAGTTAGCAGTGCGATCATATGTCGACGTATCATTGTCATTATCACTAACTCCATAATAGCGCGAACCGGGAAGGTACAATGTTCAGTAAACGCTAGCACTTCCTTGTTGGCCCAACACCTCGAGATAATTGAACATGGCTGCATAGTGGCGGATTCTAATGAAAGCTGCAGCATGTCGTGTCTTATGGCCGAGGCATTCGTTCTTCTATTTCTCCCTTTCGTCTTCCCCGTGCCTATATGTCACATCGGGTACCTAGTCGGGAAATGTTGATTGACCTTACGTGCTGTCTGCGGTTTCATCTCATTAGACGTTTTCTCTAGCAGGCAGTACAAAAAAGCGAATTTGGAATCATACTTAAGTCTAGCGTGAATGCGTATGACGGCATGAGTAGTCATCCTCCCGCTAGGGAAGATCGTAGTTTCTTGTCGGTTATGGGGGAATTGTTTTAGCGTTCGTGATCTTTTCAATTCGAGTGGTCGCGGTATCCGAGCCAGTATCAGTAGGGGGCTAGACAGAATTTATACATCCACGCGTGATAAAGAGTGTTTGTAATTATCTTGATATTACGTTTTGTAGTTACGTCTTCTTGTTAGCTTACTCAAGTATCTGTTATTTGTAATGTGAAGCTTAACTTCTTTCTCAGGATTCATATTGAAACGATTTGTTGCACCTGTGTTTGTTTGTGAGCCCTCAGGTTGCACATTTTTATATACGGGTAGGCAAACTCACTACGAGATTTGTGTATTTGGAGTTAGCTTCATACGAATATAAAAATGTATTTATTTTTGTCTAAGCAGAAAAAAGAAACTAACTGTTTTTTCAAGTTTAGACGAGATGCACTGGTCAAATGGATCTCTAGGATCTCGTTAGAGATAACCAGGATAATGGTGCGATCGGTTACGATGTGTTGGACATGATTTGTGCGGTATCGACAACACTATGCGTAGTTTTAGCGTCAGCCCAAACGACCGGCACAAAACGTGAAGTTCTTTAATAAAGTGAGGTGCTGCTGATAGTCACTAAGACTTTTCATTTAGGCAGGGTATGATGATGACAATGCAGGATGGCAGTTGTTTTTTATGGTACTGTTGTCACCACTGGTGCTGACTTCAGCAGCTGGTACTTCTGAACTGCTACTGGGGGAGTTGGTTACGGTTGAGGTTCGAAACGTAAGACTCGAATCGAGGCACTTCTCTTCAGAAGCTGCACGAGTAGAAACAGCAGACAACGTTGTTCTCTATTGATTCCCTGATCCTTTGCCCTGATGTGGACAGCCGACAACAAGGACACCATGAACCAGCGGTAGAACAGTCCGCTCGGGCCGCGCGAGACCTCGCACTCACCTGCGCTAACTTCGGTGAAGGGGGTGCATGAGCGAACGGGTGCGACCTATATAAACTTTACCCTTCTCTCCTGATCGTGATCTCTGACCGATCTCCTCTTGCAGGCGTGTCCTTTTGTACCTCACCGAGGTGTTTGGTCGAGTTTATATTTATATATACATATAGATATATATTAAAAACGTTTTATTTACTTACGTGCATCGATCAAGATGGCGGAAAATAAAGCTGAGTCATTTGTTGGCATCACGTGGGCTTGTCTTTCCTCATATCTAGTGGTGTTGTCTCTGTTGTGGAATAGCTTGTCGTGGTCTCGGTGGAGATAATGCGGAAGTCGGCCGTCGGTTTGCGGCCATAAATCTTCCTCAAAAGGAAGTGGGGGTATAAGCCGGCCAGAGAGAAGAAGAGAACAACTTTCGGCGGCGGCGGCGGTAGCAGCAGCTGCTGCTGTAGGAGGAGAAGGTTTGTGTCGTGCTTTCGGGGCGTGCATGTGGAGCAGTTTTCCGGTGTGTTCAGCTCCGCCACTTCATCGCAGCTCTCTGGGGTCGTCGCCTCGTTTTATTCTTAGCTCGAGAATCCGACAAATCCGTCACTCTATGGAGGCGCTTCGCGCACGAGCTCAGTCTATGTCGTCAGCGATCACACAGTGATGACTCCTCAACTTACCCACTTGGTATTAGAAGTGTTTTTGGTGTTGTTGTTTGTTGGCTTTGTTTTCTTGTGAATAAGCCAAGAGAGAAGACATTTATGTGCTTTACGAAATAAACTACAATTGCTAGTACTGTCGCTCGCTGCTGCTGTCGTTGCAGTAGCTAATGACAGATATGCACTTTAAGTTCAGCTGACCTGACAGTATTCGCTCATATGCAGGCGTGTGCGCAGCTGAACGAATGCTCGTAGCTTGCTATAGGACAGGAATCCTGTTTCGTCTGCTTCCTGAGCACCCAATCGCATGACATATATCCTACAAGAACCCAGATAAGCTTAGCGCCGCGGAGAACTATATAGAAGACTACGCCGCATGCATCTGTATGTTACACAGTAGTCGTAAATTTGCACTTGACGACGAACGTTCGACGGCGGAAGGGCCGCAGGTTCCCAAGTACAGGCTTCAACTGTTACTGTCTAAAGACATTGACCTCATTTCAAGACGCTTGACTTACTCAAAGAAGCTTAGCGTTGGACGCGTGTGGATCGACGATTTTCTCCCTACTATTGATTGATAAAAATTACTAAGTAGCTTGTGTTATTTTTGTAATTAGTTAACCAAGTACAGTATAAGTATGTTCAAAACAGCAAATGCATTTGTGGGTCGAGGCATGCATTGTATTGCCTATCCGATTACGAAACAACATAATCAGTTGCATAGTGTAATAGCTCTTTTAGATTTATACTGTGTCATACTTGAATAATGGTCACACACGATTGACTTGAGACTCTCACACAATTGGCGGCCCTTCGCCTGCGCTGTCGGACTGGCCAATATTCTTAGCTAGCTGTGACGCACGCTCAGCATGGTCGATTTTTATCAGCATAGCTCCGACCGTTTTGTAACTGTTTGTTTCAAGCATTTCTGTCGTTTCCTTTATTGGTGTTTTGTTTATTTTCTTAATTTGTTAGACGGGCTTTCGTTACTTTTTTTCCGCAAGTGCATAATTTCCCTGATGTGAATGGGAAACCATGTATATATTCGGATGAACAAAAACATGCGCCTGTTTATTTAATTTTTTTTTTGTTTTGCAAATTGAGTGCGATAGTTGACTGGATATGCTAGCAGATGAGATGCGATATGCCGTTAAGGCAGGCGCCGTAACTGGCGACCGCAGTGTTGTACCATGAGCAGACCTTCTACGAGCAATTTTTATGTGAACACCACCTTCTGTCTTTCCCTCTTTGTGCTGCAGGGCTGGGTCCGGTACCAAGAAGAGCACCAGCAGCGACCTCCACCAGCTCAACCATCTCACCCCCAGATCCGACCCATGCCGAGCTTGTTCCCTCCGCCAATGCCGCCCAACATTGGGTACGTAGCTTTTGTGTCGCTTTAACTCTATCCTGGCCTTACTCATACATAAGCTGCATAGGCGTTGCAGTCCGTGTCCGCTGATTCAGGTGAAGGACTAGCGTTGTCTATTTGTGCTCTCCATTTGCGATCTAACGTAGCGCCTCCTGTTAGTTTTACAGGTCGATGTTTACTTAAACTTAAGTTTTGTCTGTTTGATAGCAGTTTTGAACAGTTTGCTTGTTTTGGCCGACGTTTTGCTTGATTGGGGTAGGGCTGGCTAACCAGAAATTTGGCAACGTCTCTCATAATCCACAGCTTGAATGGCATCACTGTTGTCTCTTCGCGGCCCGTTAATGCTTATTTGTTGCAGTTGTTCTGTGATGCCGGGACCCTCTCCGGGGTTTGTTGGTCCGCCATGTGGGCCGCCCCCATCGCTATCGGTGCCGCCGCCGTTTCACCAGCCGCATTCGACTTTTCGACGACCCCCTATGCTGCCCGGACAGCTTTCCGGGCCTCTTGATGGACTCGGGCGTGGGGCGCCACTCGGGCCGCCGCCTTGTGTACCAGGATCATTCGCGCCGTCACAGCGAAGCGGTCCGGGACTTCATCTCCAGCATCCATCGGCCCCGGCTGGTTCAGCCCCCCCGCCTCCGTCTGGTGTGGGCATTCCAGTTACTGCTGGCGCCATAGCCTCCTCGTCTTCGTCCACCTCCTCCACTAGTACAAGCATCATCCCGACCTCTCAGCTCGACGTGTCCGATCTGCTGAACAGGCTTGTTGAACAAGGACTCATCAGCAACTCGTCGGCGTCCGGTTCCGTCGCCCCTGCCGGGACCGCTGCCGTCAGCACGACCTCCAACGACGCCAACGCCGGCAGTAACGTTACTACGGGTGGTGGTACGAAGAACGCCAGCACAGGTGTGTACTCTGCGCTCAGTTCCTACACTGACTCTAATAGAATTGACTTGGTGATGGTGATAATTTGATGATGACGATGATGATGATGACACAAAAGACCGTGGTGATGGCACATGACCGTGCATATCCTATTCGTCACTAGAGCAATCGGCACCTAACCGATCTGGTATGGGCCCATCGGCGGACCGAGCCAGTGGAGTGAGAAGGAATGCGGATAATTAAAACTAACAAAACATGACAACGAAATCCAGATTGCAGCAAAATGTTATTGTCTGTGCATGTATTGATATGGAGTGGAAAGTTTAGGGTTCAGCGCTATATATATATATATATATATTAGTTAGACGCGGTGCTAAATGTTACCTGTCTTACACTTTTCAGATCAAAAGACTCAGAAGAAGGATCAGTCGCCCTCGAAAGATCAGATACCGGCAATAAGCTTCGAGCAGCCTGCTCTACTGAAGCGGTATGTCTATAACATGCAATTTGAAGTGTAAATTGATCTGTTTTCTTTTTCTTTGTCACGATTTAGTTTTGATAGTGTCGGAGGCTCTTTCATGCGTTCGTCAAATCTGCCATTCAATCGTCACCAATTATTTGTGAGATAGCACTAGCATTTCAGAACTGCTACAAAGTTACACGTGTATTAGACTGATGACGCCAGACTAAGTGCCCATCTTCGGTATTAACGGCGAAGTTTCCCGACATAGAGGTTTACGAATTGAACAACAGAAAGTGTGCTCATACCTGCCAAGGAAACCAACATTCTTTCATTATGTTACGATGAAGATTTCGTCTTAGGTTATTTTTGTTTTTCTGTTATTAACGTTAATACATGTGTTACCTACACGTCTCTCCCAAAGTCAGAGCCACTCTCTCTCCCTTTTTGCCGATGAACGACTCTTCTTTCCTACGTTTCAATGAGCCAAGGACACAAAGTTAAATAATGCCTTGCTAGATGTAATAAATTCAGGTTTAGTACTCGATATCCCAGAACCTCATGGCATGAAATTGTCTATTTTTGTGGATCTTCTTATTTCTAAGTGAGGAAGGTGGAAGCGTCCATTTCTCTAATACGTGCAGTTGACGACTTCGTGTCTGTGATTATGTGTACATACGAGGAATTTGTAGACCACCTCCTTCTAAGTTACTGTATTGTAGTTTGGGGAAGCAGTACTTTACTACCTGTAGTTCAGTACTCTTTGTCGCATGCTGCTTGGCTCGCTGCCGAGAGCCTCATTAGACCTCAAGTGGTTACGCTCGACCTCGCAAGCTCGCAGAGACAATTCAATTTCTGAGTCTTGACAGCCTTTTATCATCCACTAGAAGAGAACACGATGTTCGTACGTTAAGGCCATATTTTCCAGCTAGTTGCCCGTGATAAATGCAAAAACTCCACGTGGGCTTAAGAAGGAGCTGAAGAAGTACCTTTTCAGACATTGACACTTTCCAAGAGCATTTAGATAGGCATATGTTGAAGGAAATTTCATGCCTTGAGAACTCTTTAATTCAATCAATAAACTACATTCTTATTATGTGTAGACATATATACGATTTGTGCACTTGTCTAATAAATAGTGCCTGATTTGTTCTTATCTCTGTCTATTGTTGACATCTTTGATCGACAACTCTTTGACACACAGGCGATACGCCGGAGTTATTTCGGCCCTACACGAAGGCATTCAGTGTTCAGCGTGTGGCCAGCGGTTCCAACAAGGCGACAAGAGCACCAGTGACAAGTACGCCCAGCATCTCGACTGGCATTTTCGGTGAGTTACAATGCGTTGTTGCAGAGAAAAGGATTCACATAGTGTCCTGGAGCATCAGCTGGAGTGCGGTATACTTTGTCCCTCTCGCTTCAACTCAAAACCTCGATCTTTATTGACATAATCAATAAATCGGAAACAGTATGTGCTTACTGAATTGGCATACTCGTTTGTTAAAACCATATATATATATATATATATATATATATATATATATATATATATATATCTCGCTTGATTTATTTTCACTCCAGATTGGGTAAAATATACAATAGTATGATCAATATCACTACAGCCTCGTAATGATTTTAATAATTACAAATCGGTCAGTGCCAGCCTTGTTAGAGAGGAGACTGCATTACACTTACTACCATGATATCTTACGCATATACTATAACAATATTTACAAACACATTTGTCACCTCATCATCATATATATATATACATATATATATATATATATATATATATATATATATATATATCTGAATCGGTAGATGATTCGGACGCATGTTTGAGCTCTTTGAGCTGAATGGCTACGGGTCTAGGTCTTTAGCGCAAGTAGGAAAGCAGGTGTATTAATTATTGATGCAATAATTTTTGTTGTGGTTGTAGGCTAAAACGACGAGATCGGGAAGGCCTGCGAAAAGCAACAAGCCGCAAGTGGTTCTTCGGATTGTCAGATTGGCTAGATTTTGAAGAAGTTGAGGATCTCGATGAGCGCGCCCGAAACTACTTCGAGGAACAGGTACCCACTCAGATGCCTACGAGCGTGGTAGTTATTTGATCATGAGTTAAACCTTGCGTCATGGTTAGATTTTTGCAGCAAAAAAACAGTGTTTTAAGTTTTTGTTTATTATTTACTCAGTGTGATAACCTTACAGTAATGTTTCACCCCACGACTTAGTCATCGTTTTGCTATTGCGACTATTACATTATTGCTATGCATATTGCTCTAGCTTTAGTTTCAGAGGTGCTCTTGCCGTAGGTAACATATATCCTGCCGCTTAGAGCGGCAGCATATATGTTACAGGCGCACTCATATACTCGATGTATGCTTCAATACCTACTGAATATGTGCTTTCTATTAGGACATTCTCTTATTTGTAATGTTGACCAGATCCTTTCTGACATGTGGTCCTAAAGCTAGGGCCCCCGACAGGTCTATATATCTGCTCCCCCAAGGCTGTAGATTTTTTAACAATATGTTCGATTGACTCATTCCCTAGCACACATGCTCGATATTCTGTACTTTGCCCCTTCCTATATTTAGCTCTTTGTATCCAACATCCCTGCAAGGCCAGTTGGTATAAACCATAGTACCACCAGGTGTAAATCATAGGAACCTGATATGGTTTGTTTTGAGTTAACAAACAGTGTGGCGCGTTTTCCGCAGGAGGTACAACAAGATTCGAATAGCCAGGAGGCTCCGGGTTCTTTTCAAACATCGGCACAGGAAGTACCTAGCGTTGAGGTTGCCAGACTATCAGACGGCGTTTCATACGTGAGTACCGAAACGCTTATAGTTCGCACTTTTGCGTTTTATAACTCTTGTCACACAAAGAGCATATAAAATATATATATTTATGACGTGAAAAATATGCAACTGTATTTATATGTATATATATATTTATATATATGAGTGTGTGTGACAGTCGTTTAGTGTCGATATGTTGCATGGTTTTACTGTGAGCTGTGTGTGACACGCGTAAAGCCCGTAACTCCATCTAGTGAGTAGCTCAGTTGCTAGCACGTTTCAACATTATCCCGCGATTGGCAATATATTATAATGAATGATAAATGCTTTCGTTTCGTGAAGCATACTTTTACCTTAAATTACTGAATTGCACATGAAATTGTTTATAGTTGTCTATTTGCCACACTTCTTGTCCAATATCCACATAGCTTTTCGCCGACAGGTTGGAACGCAGGTTGCTACGCCGGAAACCTCTGAGTTCGGTTAAATCACCACCTATTACGTTTTTATGCGTTCTGGCGTATTACAAAGTTATTTGTCGGGGACAAAAACGGTAGAGTGATAAATCGAATGCTTCATAAATGCCACTTACCAAATGTTCTGATGAACTTTTTGATGCTTATTAAAGATATTTATTTGTTTTTGATTTTTTTTTTCTATTGCATCATTGGTGCCTAGTCATGCGAGCTCTGTCACGAGTCTTTTGAGAAGTATTTCTGCGAGGATTCTGAGGCGTGGCAGTTACGAAACGCTGTTCTATTCGACGGCAAGATATTTCATCCCGTCTGCCATGAAGACTATCTCAAGGTATGTATTCGTATTCAGAAGTAATAGATTTAATCTAGTGTTATGGTGAAATATATATGATGAAGTTTGAGATGAATATGGCTGATTTCGCAACATGGATTTGGATTGTTCTTTGCCCGCATGACTATTAGAATAATAAACATACGTTGTTTTCTACAATGCGCATATAATTGCGACGATCTTGTAAGAGCAGTGGTCAATAAATGGTTTCGCAAACATAACATTAAATGTTATATGGTTACATCAAGATTTATTTTGAGTTCTACATATACTGGGAATTGGCAAGACTGCAAACGGACTGTGTGGTAATTTTATAACACTTACAACGAACACTCATTAGCTAACGCGCACCGAGGTTTTGCTTTGCAACTGTAAAAACGCACTATCTTAGAACACTTGATACACAGCTCATTTTGTACATAAATTGAGATGCTTTTAGTGTGTGATTGCGGAAAGAGAGACTGACAATTGAGAATCGCCTTATTAAATTCCCTTTAGGCGTAAGCGTTTGCAGTCAAACGCTGTTGATAGCTTAAGAGCGCTATTTAAATAACTATCGTGCGTTGCTCTATAGTTTGCTTGGTTCTTATGGATAAATATTCAGATTTAGCATACTACTGTGGCTCTTGATTGTTAATATTAGCATTTTTGCGTACTAGACACTAGACCAGAGTTTCTTAGTTAGAGATGCTATTTGCTATGTCTATTTCGTTCTGTTACTTCCAGCCTGCGCCCGTACATACGCCCCATGCCACGCTTCGTTCTGTCGCCGACGAGATATCGTCTTCGGCACGATCGTCTACAGTGCCACCGGAGCCTGACAGCAAGCCCGACAACGTATCAACTGCTAACGACGAGTCTGCATTATCGGCGCCTGTGCGTACGATTCTCGACGAGAGTAGTCAACCGCTGCCCGGTCTCGACTTCGATCCTTCCACGGAAGCCGTCGTAGATGCTCAGCAACTAGACAGCACCGAATGCGATCAACAACAGCTCGACGCTAAAGTCGACTCATTGAACCAATCCGATGCATCGCCTGAAGATGCTAATGAACCGTCATGTAGGAAAGAACACGACGATGATGACGTTCTCGAGCCGGAACGCAACGACGAGTCACCCGTGGTTGTGGTTGAAAAGTTGGGCGAATTTGGTGTTGATAGTGGCATCGTCCAGTCGCCAAAGCAAGAAGGTCGATGCGAAGAGACAGCCGAAGAAAAGACAGCCGAAAGCAAGACGTTAGCCGACGGTACCGGCGACTCCAGTGCAGGGCTCTCCAAGGACGACTCGAAGGAGGGTGTGGGGGGCGAACGGTCAAGGGAAGAGATAAAAGTTGTTGTGAAAGGATCCGGGGGTTTTGTTCTCAAGGTTAAGCAGGACAGTGTTGCGGCAGTCAATCTAACCGATCAAACACAATCGGCCAAAGGTGGCGCGACGGCTACAGGAGATCTCGCATTAGGTGAAAACGTCGACGACGCAAGTGACGAAGAATGGAGACCACCAACTCCTGATCCACGATTCAAAAACCTGCCCCCGCTAAAGAAAGGCAGCGAAATGAGCGGGCTTTGTAGTATCATGTAATGGCGGTACGCACACACATTCATTGAGTTAGTCTAGTGATATAGATATATTGAGCGTGCATATATATGTGTATGTACGAATTTATATACGCATACATTTACGTATTGATGCAGACACTTATATACGCATATATATATATGTATATATATGGCAAACACCAATAGGTACACTGGTAAAGCTGCTCTCAGGCGTTATTTGAACGCAACGTTGTACAGCGAAAGAGATGCAAAAATATATAGAAATGTTTAATTGCTGGGCTAGGTTTTAATTAACCTATTTGACTGGCTTAGGAAATGTCACTGAAGAAGCAGCACATCGATGACGTTTTGCGGATAAGACTGGGCTTTTGAGCTCATCTCTTGGTGTATGTTGTTTCACAACAGTCGTTATGCAAGTGGTTTCATTATTGTTATTAATAATATAATTGTAATAGCAGTAGCAGTAGCAGCCGCTGGAGCCAGCGAGATCGGAGGACGCTTTCGGAGATTATTCAGCCGTGCTTGTACAGAATTTGTGGTGCGAAGAATAGCTTAGTACGCGGTTCTTTGTGGTCCACGACTATGGCTAAACAGTTGGTGGTTGCTATAGGCAGGGTGAGCCGCGCGCGTGCACTATTACTGCATGTTATAGGTGAGATTTGGCGACGGGGTAGTGTTTGGCGACACTCATCCTGAAGTCGACACCCGTGATCTACCCGCGATCGTGAGCTATTAGTTAACCAATCACACCTTTGTTCGTTGATAGGTTTGTTTCAAGAAATAACTAGTCCCACTTACTCATTTTGGCCAGGCTATTCTTTATATGGTGCATCGATGTGTTGTTGTTGTTGTTGTTGGCCGGGTCGTTACGTCGTAGTTGTCACTTTTTGGGTACTGCTCGAGATTCGAGACGTTGTTGTTATACACTAATATATGAGTACCGATTGTTGTAGTTACCGTACTACGATTGTACTGTACTGACTACGATTATGATTGTCTCCTTCAATGCGCAGTAGCGAACGACATTTAAATTGACAAGTATCCGTCTGCTTACTTTGGTGCAAGAAAACGAAACAGATTTATATATATATAGAGAAAGAGCGAAAACAAAACGCAAAGGATGGATATAGAGTTGGTACAAGTTTTTTCTGGTGCCTGACGCTGGTTGTCAGCGAACAGTTTCTAATAGTACTACGACGCAGACTATGTGTGCGTGGTATATTGTGAGTACGAGAGTAACTAAACTAGCAGCTATACTATATATATATATATATTGAAGGGTCATTGGAGTACGAATGTATAGAAGTATATATTCTATATATAAACATATGCGCTTACTTTATTTACTCATCTCGGTATAAGAGGGTAAATACAGTATGCATAAAGGCATGTACTTTCTTTACTCTCCAGTATATATATATATATATATATATATATATGCATGGCTGCTTTACATACTCCATATATTATGGAAAGACCTAGCGAGAATGACAGAGACCAAGAGAGAATAAACTTGTCATGTTGTTATTGCATTTATAAAAAATGCAACTGGGGTTAACCGTTATGCGAGGGCCGCGAGGATACAGTGTGTTCTAATGCTACTTTTGATAAAGTAGGGCGCACTTCCCCTTTTCAGCTTCGGCCACGTGCCGAAGGTACTTTGTACTGCATAAACACTCATGTATGGTGTATGTGCAAGAGAGCCTTCTTAACTTAAAGAACGTAGTGGCCCAAATGTGTTTTACACTCAGAATGAACGCAGTGTCGCGATGCCAACCGCGTCCATAGGCCCAGCAGACGCTTCCCGATTGTTTCTATTGTAGTGGAAATGCTTCTGCATGTATTTGATTTGAATAGATTTTCATGTACCTTGTACTACAGGTAATAAAATTTCGACGATTAGCAAGACGTATCCTAGTGATCATAATTATAGAGTAGTTAAACTAGTGGTGGCAAAAATGCTCGTCTCGAAAAAAACGAATGATTTGAGACAGTAGGTGTGACCCTTGCTGTCGACTCCAGCACCTAAAGAGGAACGGTGACCTACTCCCTGATATTTGACTTAATTTTTTCACTGCGGACACGTCTTCGACAAATTCGACCGATACTGGAACTGAAAATGTAGTCACATTTTGAATCATAGGAGTTTCATCTACATAGTTCGACCTTACTGTGAGCTGATATATAATATTTTGAATACGAAGGAAATGAAAGCGATGTTGATTTAAAAATTAAATTTTCTGTCCAGAGCAGCACTATTTCACACTGGAAAAACCTGAAAACAAAGTCTCGTCCTGGGAAGCTATTAACTGGTATTGGGATCTGATGGGAACTTCTAAATGCGTTCCCCGGCATTAGTACACGCCTGAGAAATAAAAGTTGTCTACTTTTTCACTATATGTATTATACAAATCTTGTTGTCATTCTATGATCGGTTATACGAAAGGAAAGATAACGGGTTTTGGCACGTCTCTGCTAATTTACATAATATTAGTAATAACACTGACCGTAAGCGCTAACTCTAACATAGTAACTACAGTAATACAGTAAATATAACAAGCACCGTAAGCCATTCATATGCTGCAACTCCAGGCGACGTAAACTATATGCGACTTCAGCAACTACTATACGCCAGAATCGAAGAGAATGAAATGTATTTATCTACTCATTTGTTTTAGTGTATAACACGTTTATTAACGTGTTATAATGTACACTGCGTATTAACAGCTGACTAAACATGCAATGGAGAACGGCCGTCGTAAAACGTTCGTCTCTACCTGAGTGCAGCGGGCCAAACGCACCTGGGTGTTAGCAATGACTGCGTCCGCAAAAGAGCGACGGTCAATAAGAAAATCACTGTTGCGCAAATCTTGTTATCTGTAGATCACGAGTGTCACGTCAAATAATATATTATATTACAGGTCAGCGAGGCAGAGTCAGCAATATGCTAAGTGCGCGGCAGTTTCAGAAGCAGATACTACTTCATATAGGAGAATCAAGATATATATTTCAGTTTTTCTAGATTTGAAGCTAACAACACGTGAGGGTTTCGGGACATATATTATTGGCTATACGGATATATCTCTAATACGACCACTAAAGAATTAAACAGCCTCTAGGAAATGTTGGGATAATAAATACAATCCCAGATCTTGGCCAGGGGTGTACATAAGTAGGGTGGTAGTGAGCGGCCCTGCGCCAAGATCCTACGGTACTCAACTTTTGATTGCTGCGTAAACGAGGGATTTGACCCAGCTCTCTGCACTCTTTAATAGAACTGTTCGTAGACACTTTTTAATTGTTTCAATATATTTTTCAATTGATAGATGGGTCAATGTTTATATAGATAAAGCTGGCAATCCAATGCCTTACCAGAATAAAAGTTGTATCGGTTAGACATAACCTGAGCGCAGACATATCTCGGCTAACTATGCTTTGGTTTTTGTCTTTCCTTCGTACTAATTCGCAAAAGTATCTCGTGGAAGTACGTTTTCATAAGCTTTCATGGCTTTGTCGAAAAACATTACATTTTTATTGTATGGTGTAGGGTTCTCCTGACGCTAGTACGCAAACTTTTTCCGCGCTTTAGCACGATTCTCAGCGGATATAGCAAGTATCTTGTTTACAGGTCTTCAAAACAACTTTCTTCGATTTTAGAATAACCTTTAGCGTTTCCAGTTCCATCGTATATTTCACGCGGTGTGCATGAATACGCGGATTCATGTGTTTTCTCTAATGTCCAGCATCTGTGCTGAAGCTGGAGCTTGCAGTAAGGTTCTGCAATCATTGCTGACGTCTTTCCTGGCAAGAGCTCCCGTACCACGTAAACAGCAAATGTTAGTTTGCTTTAATTAGTTTGTTTTAAAAAATGACATTTTACTTAATTTTTTTTTTCATTAATATAAATTTTACGCACGAAGACAGTCTTTAGCGCGTTGAAACGCGACACTTAACAATGAATAATATGGGTTGCCACGTGTTATGAATATAAATCTAATTATAAAGGCTAAATATGCGATTGTCATTTCCAATCGTATACCCCTAGCAAAGTCAAACGAAAGTTATTCCGATAAGAAATTGTTGTAACTAGTGGTGATGATTGTAATACTTCACATTGCTGTTCTTATATATCTTTTTATTCAGACCATCTCACACGTTGTAATTATATGTTTAGACTAACAGAAACCGGCACCAGTTCTAAGAAGATTGTTCCGGTTTAGTACGTGTGAAAGCTACTATTCGAAAATCGTTCGTGCCTATGTTTAAGCATTAGGCATAAGGTTAGTGTAACTCAGTAAGTGAGAAATCTAAAGATTCAAAGTTCTAGAACGCCTACTGACTGTTGTATGATATACCTGATAAGTGTGTTATAGAAATGGAACGTTTGTGCCATTTATATATATATATATATATATATATATATATAAAAAGAGAAAAAAATCTTTTGATCATGTCCGGTTAGATCATGTAAGCAAGTCGCTATGTCATATTATTTACGTTGGTAGACGGCAATGTTTATTAAAATGTTCATAAACTTAATTCATTAACTAAATATATAAAAATATTTATTAAACTTTACAAGCTCTCATTGATGCACACTGCAGCATTATATATATATATATATATATACATAGATAATAAACACGAATCATAATGTGACTACTTGGGAAACTTTATTACATAGTAATATTTGTTTTTTGTCCTCGCTGACCTTGTTCCTATCGTAGCTGTTGTAGTGTGATGCCGAAATGAACTAACTTTTGAGGAAGCGATGTCCCCGCTTAGGTGAAGACCCCAACTCTTCCCATCTTTGTATGGATGGTGTTCTCCCTTATCTCAAATCAGCTTCAATTCAAATATCTCCACTCTCACCTCATTCTTCTCTCTCTATCAATAAAGTCATTCACTCGTTTTGTGCCATCGCCACGCATTGGTTTGTCTGTTTGCTGCCGTATATATATATATATATATATATGTGTGTTTGTGCTCCTGAACTTCCGCTTGTTATTACCGCCTGACGTACACGAATTTGTCGCATAATGATTATGATAATAATAATAATATTATTAATAATATTAGCCTAGGTTTCGACATGTTTTAATTCTATTATGAGCCCACTCTGTCATTTTTAATGACTACCAACAAGAGCCACCACCACTGCCGCCACTACCATCACTACCACCACCAGTTAGTCAGCCGCCAGTAGTTCAGTATACATGGATAGAAATAGAATAATACCGACTGCATCGTTAGTTAGTAAGAGTTTAAAACACCACACGCATACTACTGGCAATCAGTCAGTTCAATGTGTGCAGACAATCGTTTTGTTTGGCATAGTGTGGTTGTTTCCTCGAGACGGAGGTTACGGCTGTCGCCGTAGCTGCTGCAACCATCAATTTGTTTTTGTCTCGGTGTCCGAGTTTCGGAAGAACTTAAAGAGTAATACAAATTGGCATACCATAAACAAACAACAAATAACGAAACGCGGCCCCGACGCATCTCTACCATCGGTCCATCTATACTATATTAGCAGCGAATACAGCAGTCGTACAAGCAGTAGCGGTTGTGTAGTTTTTGAAATGTTGCTGTAACAGCAGATAGCAGATGAAGTGCTCCGCTGAATCGTTGGCGAGAAGTCGCAGCAGAAACAGCAGCAACGTTTACGAAGTTTGCTATTTACTGCTTGGATTGACCCTCCACCAAAGTGTCCACGTAAGCAGCACGCCATATTGTGCCCCCCTATATGTGATAAAAGCAACCCAATAACGATGAGAGATGTAGAATAGTACTGGTAGTAATTTTCTTGCGACAGCGGTCGTCATCGTCGTCGTCGTCGTCCGCGTCTTCGTCCTAGTAATAGTAGATGTGTAGACGTAATTATACTCCATGGTCAGTGAGAGTAGTAGCAGTAGAACTCGTAACGGTAGTACTCATTCTCGTAGTAACATATCGCTGCAGACTTAGCTAAGGCAGCAGCAGCAGCTAGCCTTCAAGGTTGAGTCCAAAGCCGATCTTGTGGCCGCCCTGGTTGAAGTTCTTCGTGTCGATGTTGGCGCACATCGTCATCTCGATGCCGTCTCGGAGGCGGTGCGTCAGGCCGAGACCAAGCGAGCCCTGATTGTTGACCTTGGCGCGTAGCGACGTGTCCTTGTCGAGCACGAATACGCCGCCCACGCTGAACTGGGCGGCGTTGTTGGTCGAGTTCCAGTTGACGCCGAAGCCCGCCTGAACGTCAGGTCGCACCTTTTGATACACCGACGCGGCAAACATCTGGCCGTCGTTGACGCTCGAGTGCAGGACGACGTCGCTGCTGCTGTAGCCGAGAGCGAAGTTGGTCTTCGTTAGTTTGCTCTTCGACGTGTCGAAGGAGACCTGTGCAGAGACACACACGCACACACACACAGATGCATATAATACCACACGTTCTTGTGACAGTCGGTTTGTTCAGTGTGCAGGCGAGACTGGGAGCGGCAAAGCTAGGTAGATCGTCTATGCAGAAGGTGTACACCTTCAAGCTCCCTACGTTGTAAGCAAGATGATTATAATTACCATCATCAACATAATTATCATCGTCGTTACCATTCGGGCAAACGTTTTTTTTCTATGTATATATATATATATATATATATACATACCATCGTTCGTGGAAATTGACACCATACAACCAGTTTTTTCGCCAATGAAATGAGTTGAGCATACTTTAATAAGCTACTACTACTACTACTACTAATACTATTCATACTGAGAACAGATGGAGGTGCACAAGCGCATACCTGCGATCCGGCCAGCCATCCCTGGTGGGACAGGACGAGCGATCCGTTGACCAGAGGAGCGCCCGAATTGTAATCGAGATCGGTCGTCGCGTGGAAACAATCGCCCTTGTAGGCCGTGCACACAACCGCGTTCTTCTTACCTGTACATAAGGAGCACACAATTAGTTTATCATCGGTGAGTCGTGAACAAATGCATCGTATATATATATATATATATATGTATACATATATATTCTACCTTGCATACACTGCACTTAAGTAAAACATGAGAATATCTTGTAGTATGATCCCAAATATGCTATTTTAGGCCACTGCCGCAGCCTATAAGCCTCTTGCATATATATATAAGAAATCATGGGGTGAACGCACTGAGATCTTTTTCGTAATATTAGAAAGAAGTATTATGCAAGTTAAGCAACAAGTGTGTTGATTTTTGAAACAGGTATATAAACACTATGTATGCACTAGTGTATGTTCAATGGCTGTACTCTGCGAGAGCATCAACCTGAGAGGTGACGACGCCCGGACTCGCCAGACCCGACAAGAGGCACGACGCAGCACTGCCCCCCCCACCTTCATCATGACTTCTTTGAGACTTATACTGACTGCGGCTGCGGTATGCTTCGTGCCTTTATCAACTTCAGTTCTCACTGACTGAGAATGAGAATGTGAAGCGACTTTGCCGGGCCAAAAACAAGCACTCATATCCACACGATACATGCACACTTAAACATGATATATGTAACATATCATCATCACCAGCACTTCTATGCGTGTATCATGTGATACCCGCATGCGTATGTGGCCCATGACACCCCACCATCTAGCCGCCTATTATGCCAAATTCTGCAACACATATACACGTATACATGTGGTGTATTTGCAAGGCTTTGATCATGACTATCTGCGTGCCCGTGTGTGTGTGGGTGTGTGTATTTGCGATTACACAACGAGACCCGGTAGTGATGGTGGTGGTAATCTTACCAGGTGCATACTTGTCTCGCACACGGGAACATGCGAGATAGAGCAAAATCGTCTAAAATCTTTGATATCCCCCCCCCCAATCGCATAGACTCTCCAATCGACCATTGGCTACTCCCGACAAACGAACTCACTCACTCACAGTCGCTCATTCACATACATCGAGATTGAGTGATCGGAATTCTTGTTTTTCCATCTTTCTCTCTCTTGCGCGCGCGCCCTCCCGGGTGGTCTTTCGCTCTTTCTCTCCCTGTGTCTGCCTCTCTTGATCGCGCTCTGTGTATGACTGTACGAATACGATTGTACAATGTTCTGGAAGGTTTAAGAGTTCTTCCCATCACGTCGTCCGGCTGCTTGATCGACCGACCGAACAAACGAACGCGAGCAACCACCACCTCACGGCTACCCCCCCCCCCCCCCCCCCCCGCGAATCTGAACACCCCCTCCCCCCGGCTGACGATCTGACAACCTGAACGAGTCGCTGACAGTTTGCATTTGATGTCGGCTTGCACTTTCTGGGGGCCACCACGAGCAGTCGCTGATGCCACCGTCGTTTCAAAGCGTCGCTGAGCCGTGACAACGCATGATGTGTTACCTAGAGACATGTGAGCACATTGTAGGCAAGAACAACAAGGACAGCAGCAACAACAGCAACACCAACAACAAGAGCAACAACAATAACATCTTCGACGTCTTTCCATCCACTACTGTCACCGACCTCCATTGTCCATTACAGTAGCACGGACTTGTAATAATAATAGTAGTAGTCTCGATCGTTTATCGTCATAATAATCAAACTTCCGCGCTTTTTTTTTTCTCTGCCTCATCCCGGTCTTCTGCTCCCTCTTTACGAGAGACGAGCGAGCAAAGTGGACTAAAACCAACCAAAAACAAAACATACTGGGAGGAAACGTCGATTTATGGCAAGCTTAATTTCACTTGTTTAATGAAAGTGCATTTTGTCTTTTTTAAATCGTCGGTACAAATCTAAATGTACACAACTGTCACCAAGTCCATGCGGTTTTACGATTCGTAGACTTGAGCTAGACAATGTTGGTTAGTTTTTTGTTTTATTGTTGTTGTTGTTGATTATTAGCACATTAGTAGCGTAAGCAGCGTGCTATGTAAAACTTGATTACAAAAACCCGGAGGGGGACTCATTGAGACAAGAACTGTTAAAAGTGCTTCTTCTCTTACTTGACATCGGCACGGGTAGCCAGTCATGTGGTCACCAATCGCCACAACAAACTGAGCAGAAAAACAGCCGACATTGAGTCCATCACAGGATTGACCAACGTTTATTGTTTTTACTTTGTGTTATAACACGCTTTAGGACTAAAGTTGCACGGACACAAACAAACAGACACATATGCTCAAAATACTGCACCCTGCCCTCCTCCATCGCCTGTGAACGTCCTAAGAAAAAAGGCGTTCACGGACGAAACGTGGGATGTGCAATGTGTAACGTGGCAAGTGCCCAGGAGTACAGATCAACACAAGGCCACTCTTCCAGCGGCAGGAAAATCAACGAGAAGAACTTACTAGTACTCTACTAGAGTCTTGGCCTGCTGAAGGTAAAATGTCTATACAGAGTCTCCCTGAAATCGACCAACAAACTTCGGAATCTAGTACAACTAAGCGAAATGTTTTTTTCCAATGGAATAAGGGGCGGAAATGTCTTCTAAATATGGGCAATTGAGCGTGAAGGCCACAATATAATAAGAAATGCAAATCATTTATTGAGAATTATAATTTGAGCTAACGTAGAATACAATTCAGTAGTTGCAAAGCTTTCCTCCAAACATGCAATTATGATTGGTTTGTCGATAGGATGACTGAGGCTCTCGTAATCGCAGATTTAGTGAAGATATTTCAGGACGGCTTGATACACAGCCACGTTTGGTAATTTCGCTCTCACTCCAAAGGAATACATTTCCGCCCCTAGTTCCATTATAATTGAAAAATTATGTTTTTGCTGAGTTGTACTAGACCTAACCGCAAAGTTTGTTGGACGAATTCTGGGAGACCTTGTTTATACAATTAGTTTTAAATATGCTATGTATATATATATATATATATATATATATATATATATATATACACGCAGCGCCTCTTTGATCCGCTTTGAGGCCTCCGGAAACGCACGTGACTTCCAGGACATAATAGACTCGCCATATGACCTGGTGGTGCTCCATATATATATATATATATATGGGGAGAGTGGCGGAAAAAGTGAGAGAATACCAGGGCCGTCAAAAGCAGCATCAGCTGCAGTACGATGACGTTCCTCCAGCGGTCGGGAAGTAGTAAGGTAAGATAATGCGGCTCTTGACCTCTGCAGGCCACAAACAACACTCGCGCTTTGGGCTAGCCTAGCTGCTACAAAAAAAAAATAATCGGCGACTGCATTCTGTGTTCGGTGCGGTTGAGTACAGATGCCAATATCAGGCTAAAAGAGATATCGAAGGTTGTCTGTCTAACCGGATCGTTCGAGTCGAGGCCTCGTATTCAAACGCATCTAACAAGCATGCTACGATGCTACCTCACGATGGCTAGTGATGGTTCCGCACGATGACATGACATGAAAAACAGATAGACAAATACAGACATACGCCCTACAACACGCACCTACATAAAGCAAACAGCACGCATGTGCGCTCGTGCACGTAAGTGCAACAGTCCATAGGAACGCACAATTGTGCATTTGTTTTTTTTATACAATATTAAAGCATATTGTCTCTCTCCACCAAAGCAATGCCGATTATCTAAAAGAGTATTCCATAATTAGTCTACGTAAAAGAGACGTAGACAACGATAACAGCAGACGGCTGGCTAACTGAAGATGATTGATCAAATTTAGCTCGATATATCGAATGAGGAAATCAATCAAAAGGGTGAGCTCGATGGATACATAATCCCTAAGGTCTTAAAACTGACTTTTAACCAACAATACCAGTGCTGCTCGAGTCGTTACCACAGGCGTCATTAATTAGCTCAATTGTACTGTATACACGTCACACCGTCAATCGGGCACGCTACAGGGCTGATGATAGGCAGTGGTCATTATGCGTTGTGGTTTCGACGGCCCCTGTGTACAAAATTGTATATATATATATATATATATATATATATATATATATATATATATATATATATGTGTGCGTGTGTATAGTACAACAAATTGTGACCCAAGAGGAGCAAATAAAGCAGACAGTTCCGACGCTACGGAATACCGGTGCTTGAAACAAGATGCGTCATCGAAATAGCGGTAGCACTGTTGCCATCACCACAGACGACATTGTTTCTCTAGAGATCGTTGTGAACATTTGCTGCTGCTGCTGCGGCTGCTGTGTGTGGCGACATTTAGATATGTTTCCGCTATCGTCCGCGACCGATAAGCAGCACCGTTCATGTTCACTCACGATAAGAATAACAATAACAACGAACGCCGTCGCCAGGTAGAGCCGGTCGCCGGCATGTCGCCTTAGCCTTAGTGGGCCACCACCGCAAAAAGGATAAGCTTCAAAAACCTGTTTTAGAAGTAGTTAATCTCCTACGGCAATATATATATATATATATATATATATATATATATCTGTATTTATTTACATACATGTTTGTTTGGCAAGAGCACCTGTTTTTGTTGTTGTGGCCAGATGGTCATTAACCAATCACCACTCGCTGCGCCGCCAAATGGGCACCTTGCCGTGTCAAGCGTGTTGGTGTTGCACGCGCAAATGCTTCTGCGCACCGTAAATAACTGCGCTTGTTTATGTCTCTCACCTCGACGATGGCTACAGGGTTTCGTGTTGTTGCTGTTATTCTCAATGTTGCTGTTGTTCTAGACACTTCTCTAGCCAGTCTAGACACTTCTACAGAGGAACATCTTCTAGTCTTCCCTTAAGATGTTCAATCGATATATTTGTTCGTGCATGTCCGGGGTCATACGACGCTCGCCGAATTGCAGAATTCATCGTCTTCGTAGCAATAAATAAAACAGGACCATTCCCACTGCCACGAACATTTCTATAGGGGCGGACTACTTTCGTCGTTGTAATTTGCTGCACATTGTCTCAGGAGACAATTGTCGCTCCATTCTTACCGCCTACGCTCCATTCCTAATAAAATAAACTATATATATAAATATATATATATATATGAGATGATAGGTTTATAGTGATTTTTTTGCCGGATTTGTACTACAAATACTAAGAGTAAAGTTTTTGGGCTGACCCTCGGCCAAGATTTAACGTCCACGGGACTGCTTTTCGCATTGCTTCATAGACGGACCCCCATAAATACAAATGTGTGCAACGGTGGGGCTCGAACCCGCGCAACTATGTGTCTCCTTCGAGGTTGCGAGGCGAAGACGAATGCACCCACAACGCCACCAGGCTCGACTTTACTATTATACAAATGCTAGGAGCGACAGCACTATGAATACCTGAGCAACAACAGGGCATTGCTTGTTCTAGCGACTTGACGACACCTTTCAGATACGCCAACAACTCTCGACGCGAACCGGCTGGCGTAACACGTTTCGTTCTGGCCAACTGCCAGTTATCTGCGTCATATTGTTTGATCTTTTTAGTACTCGTGTTTACAGGCGTGGTTGATTCCGACGCTGCTGTCGAGTGCGCATTATACAATATTTCGATTGTCACAGCATCAAAGAACTGATGATGAGGTGACGAACCTTATACGAGACGACCTCCGCTGTACCCTACAAGCGGAAATATCGTCTATGAACAGAAAATAACAAAAACAATACCGACGACGACGACAGCAACGAAAACATCGCGCTAAGAATCCCCTCCCCCGCCCAGCAATACAGACATAACAAATAGCACCCCCGAATCACTCGAAAATATTTGCGAACAGCTTCCTCTAGTCAGCCGGCTTTTAGTTAGAGGTCAGGCGCTACAAGATTCAGACGCGGAACACTAGCGTACTCCTCGTTGGCGCGCTCTCCAACGAATAATATTTGATTACGTATAGCCGCGATGTGTTTATATCATGTATAGGAAGGCTGATTTGTAATATATCCTATATATGTAATGCATTCACTTATATACGTGAAAAGGAAAGTAATTACTCGTGATTTGTAATTGCCCTACTAACCACCAACAACAGCAGCCCCGGATCGACATCGGATCCTGAGCTCTTGATAGATATAAATGACTACCACAACTAATCAATTAATCAATAGGTACGGAGTAATAGTCTTCGATATTCGTTCCGACCACGCTGTTCAGCGCTTTCAATTGCCTCGACCTGGATCTTGTTGTCTTCTTCCGCCTCCCGCCGCCCGTCTATATATCTACCCGTAAAGGCCTGTTGGCGCTTGTTGATTGTGGTGAGCCGTTCATGGTTGTGCGATGAGTAAGGCGCATTATTCACCATCATCATCGACAAAAGCGCGCTATAACATCCCTTTCTGTGGCCTCCGATATGTTTCCAAAACAAAAACTAAGCATTCCTATCATCCTAACATCCCGCGCGTTTGCCTCACAGACGGAACAAAGCCGTAAGAGAGTGACTGACGCCACACTGAAAGATTGAAAGATTCGCAATGTCACGCGGCAGCATATCGACGAAACAAAACACCATGCGGCGTATCAGTGAGCCGATTGAGATGATGCCGGTTTGTCGGCATGCACAGCAAAACAAGAAAATAAGACAAGCCTATTATTCTGCCAATTAATTGAAAAACAATAAGTACTGTGCTGTTGTTCATACAGCAGCAGCAGAAGCAACAACAAGCATCGTGCTGGTAACTGTTGTTGCTGCAGCTGCTGCGTTTAACAGTGAAACTAAACAGACGAAATGATCAAATAATTAATCGGGTTATCATCGCTTGAAGCGATAGCGTGAAGCGGCATCGTGGATAGAGACGAAGACGTGTGTGTGAAGGACCGTTGTCACACGGACTGTCACAACGGTCGTTGTCGACTAACGATAGCTATATGCCTATCCGAGGCTGAGCTGATGCCAAACGCTGGGAGGAAAGTATACACTTGGAAGGTTGGAATTCTAAACAAGCAGGAAACTGGGGGGAGGGCTTTTCACCACCGTGTTAGGGGGTGTTATGAGGTGCGTGCGTGCCTGAGTGATTGAAGCTCACTGATGCCTGTTATTGTTAACTAGTCGGGCGCAGGCGGCGCGGCTCATTGTACTCGTGGTTACTCCAGAGAGCCGCAGGTATTATAGTAGTAGTAGTAGTAGCAGAAGCAGTTCAGCAGTAGCGGCAACACCAACCACCATTTCGCCGTCTAGGCCGATGATCGTACATGATAGGTACATGGTCATGTAGCAAATCATGTAAAACACGCAGAATGCATGCCCGAGCTTGCTGAGTGCGGTCTTTGTGTTGTTTGTGGCCTATACTCAACTAAGTATGCAGCAGGCATTTTCTGGACATAATCGCTTGCTGTTGACTTGGCAGCCCGTCTTATCATCAGCATGAGCGCCATCATTATCATCTCTGGTTTCGGAGAGAGAGAGAGAGATCTCGGCTCCAGAGGATCGCTCGCGCTTCGCGATGCATCTCAATCGATAGAATCGAATCTGTTGCTCGACGACAACAACACAGAGTTAACACAGAACGCGTAACAAATAGTTACGCGCTGGTCGGCTGCTGGGGTAGGAATGACAAGACGTCCACCAACAACAACAACGACTGCAGCAGCAGCCGCAGCAAGGGGTCATCATCCAAGGGCAGGGACGGTAACTCCACGTGGCATTTTTGTTCTGCATCCTCCGCGAGATCCTCGATTGAGAGGTGCGGCCCTCCGATGGTGGTGGTGGTGGTACATGCCAGTTCGTCAGCATCGCCATCACGCCAACACACAACGTAGACAACAATAACAGTAGCAACAACAACAACGACAACAACAACAGCAAAGACAACAAGCACGAATACATATCGAAGGCGGACAAGACGCCGCCGCCGCTACCACTTATAAATGAAGTCTCCAACTCATCATCATCATTACCATCACCACCCGATATGGTCTATGTATGTATGTAGGTATGATCGCAAAGCTTTCGCGCTCCGCCCCGGTTCTCCTGCAAGTCATCCCGCGCCGCTCCCATGCGTGCGTGCTCGCATATATATATATGTATATATATATATATATATATATATATATATATTAACGCAAAAAACAGCAACAGCGATAACAGCAACAACAACAAGCAGCTCACCGGTCTGCGGGGCAAAGTTGAGGTTGGTCGAAAGCTTGAGTCCCTTCGACAGGTAGTCCTCGGCGATGAGCTCGGTGTTGAGGTTGTTGTCGGTGGTCCACTTCTCGCGCAGCGTGATGCCCTGTTCGTTGAGCTTGTACTTGCACTCGAGCGAGCCGTTCACCTTGCCGGTGTCATTCAGCGAGGTGCCGCCGGCCGTAAACTCGATGCCCGTGCGCGACTTCGTCTTGCACTCGAGCTTCACCAGCCCGAAGTGGTAGTTCTTCGTGAACAGATCGCGGGCCTGTTTGCCCAGATCGGCGTAGCACGGTGGAGCCATGTCGACGGTCACGATCGATCGGTCGGTCGGCTAGATGAAGGGAAATCTGGTCGTGTCTCTGTGCTACGGCGATGAGCTTCTTCTAGCCACTTCTCGACTGCTTCAAGTCGCCCGAGGATCTGCAGAAGCTAACGGCTAATAACGGCAGCGGCAGTAGAAACAGCAGCAGCAGCAGCAGCAACAACAACAATATCTACCAATACCACCACCACCACAGCAGCAGCAGCAGCAGCAACAACAACAGCAATGACCCTTGTAGTTGTTGATCGTTGATGTTTAACGGTTCACGACCCGCTGAGGACACACTGAATCGCGCTGCCGTCTGTGGTCAATAATGGCCAATAATGTCTCTCTTTTAGTGTCTGCTCTCGCCGCCGATGCTGCTGCCGCTGCTGTTGCTGCTGCTCAAAGGCACCGCAAAGTCAAGATGGCGGTGGAGCACTTCCGCTCCGGCGAGAGAGGTGTCTGTTGTGTTTCTGCGCTAGTGAAACCCCGACGACTAGTGTGACTATAATTCACTGAGTGATAAAATGATGATTATTCACTTAGCGCATTTTACTCAGAGTTTCGCCATTGAGAAATCAGCCTGCGTGCGGGCCGGCGGACGAAGACGCGTCGCGAGCTATTTTTATTTACGCGTCGAGCTAACCGCAGAAAAATATCGAACTGAAAAAAATACTGCCAGTTCAGCCATTTATCGTTTCCGAGATTTAGTCGTTTGACCGTCAAAACAAGCGGTTTGGCGAGTCCGTTTTTGAATCTGACCCGCTAAAGCTGTGGCCATAGCGGTGCAATGCGCAGAAGCTGAAGAGCCTTTAACAACATATATATATATATATATATATATATATATATATATATATATATGTATATATACATATATATATATATATATATATATACATATATATATATATATATATATATATATATATATAAGTGCCGAGTTAGTTACGGATGCTCTCGAAGAACCGAGTCGTTAATCATTTGTTCATCTAATGGACACTGGTGTGCGCGGACGCCAAATTAGTGAAGTCTATCGTCTAGCAACACAACACTTTAGTTTACCTATTAGCCGAGACAGATCTCATTGTAATGTAATAGTTCAGTTGTATGTAATGTTTGAAAATAATTCTGTCTGGCGTTGTAGCGTTTTCCATTGTTAATTCCCGAAAATTGTCGTTGATCATGTATTTACATGTATATATATATATATATATATATATATATATATATATATATATATAAAAATATATATATATATATAAATATAAATATATATATATATACATAGTGGCACAGAACAAGTTTAGCAAACTTTAGACTTGCAAGTGCGCGTGTGGGCATTACATATTTAACTATTCATAACATCGCATATAGATAGATGATTCTATCTAACCATAAGTATATAATGTATGCTTTTCTTAATATATTTAATTGATTGATTGATTGACACAGACGATAGATAGATACATAAATAGATTGATAGCAACATATACAACCGACGTCCGTCCCAAATGAGCCGGCGGCAGCGGCAGCAGCAGCAGCAGCAGCAGAACTAAACAACGTTGTGCGCCTGCAGATTTGAATTTTCCCGCGCTGTGTCGTGCGCGCGTGCATCGATGCACCGATTCGTCAACTTTTTCTCTACGTTGCGACGGTGAGGCGGTTCGTCCTTTTCGACGGGCGGGGCCACCGACCGGCCGGGCGGGCGGTCTGGAAAATGGACGACCGTGGATTTCAACTGTTATTGTTTATTTCTGTGTTTGGTCGATCGAGGGACGACAACACTTCTTTCTCTTTCGAACGAGCGAAACGCAGCAGTCACCGGACACGGAGATGGTAGATTTCAACGGTCGTTCAAGAACATTGTCGGTGAAAGAGACGATCCATCTATCTGACTGTGAGTGAGTGTCTGACTGAGTTTTGGATTCGGCTCAACATATGATCTTCGTTTAGCACCTACCCATTCATCCATGTCTCTTTTGCTATGTATGATGATGATATCCAGACCATCTCGATAGAGTCCTCGGCTCAGCAGCGGTGGAAGGTGCTCACGAATAGAGTTTTTCGTTACGGGACGGCTCTTGCCGCAACCAATCAATGCCAATGTCTTCGTGTGTGTGTGGTATACTACTTCTCCGAAACTATGCGTGATCAGCCAGACACAGTGAAGTTAATCGTTCGATTGAATAATTCATAACGTAATTATGAATTAGACATTAATAATAATTGTAATATTAGTAGTGGTAAGAGTTCATCGTCAGTGAATGACTGAGCTGAACATCTCCGTGTTCAACGTCTATATCTCTCGCCTTGTTTTTGTTGTTGTTCTGTCTTTTAATTCGATGTTCTGTCTTTATGTTATTTTTTTTGTCATCGTTTGACATCGCTTGTGAAACTCTTCTCTACCCCGTGAAAGATAGTTGTGTGTGTGTGTGTGCAGCCACTGACGGTAATCATTCAGTGAGTAAATCTGATGCTTTGTATGTATATATATATATAAATGTCATCACTACTAAAGATACGTGACAGCTGATATTACATCGTACAACAACAATGGCTCTTCAACAGCGGAAGCGCACCGTGGTAGCTCTGACTATAATAGCGCAAGTATAGTGGCAGTGGTATAATTTCTCCTTATTTTTATGTTCATTATTATTATTATTATTATGAATATCTATCTTTTCCTTGTTTGACTTCAAGTTGGTCGTCTTGTTTTCCTGAATCTCGTTTGGTTTTATTGTTGCCGCAACGCCGATCATTAATAGTGGTAATTTAGGTTCGAGCAGTGTCGAACCGATTGATTTAGCGATCAATCGGTCTACCGGATTGACCGAATCGTATGTGGCTACGTATTTTCTTTGTTGCGTTATTGTCGGTTGTTCACTCTGTCACGTGCTTTTGTTCATGGCTGTATGTAAGTCTTGGCGTGTCTGTTTTTTTGTGTCATAGGCTCAAAGGCCAAGTTCCAGCGTTATTTTGCTATTATTTATATAATATGATCTGCACTTTTTGTACTATATCATATAACTCTGCTTCATCTGCTTTAGGAGAGGGTGCTTTGTCTCGTGTGCTCGTCTTGGGTCTCACCCACAGCGCGTGTCAGTAACAACAGAGCAATATAAAGAAACATCATATCATGATTAGATGCATAGAGAGACTGATATATATATATATATATATATATATATATATATATATATATATATATATATATATCTACCGGCTGACTGTAACAGCAAACTATTAATAATATCAGTTATTATTATTATTATTTAATCAATTTATCAATATTTCCTTACAATTGTGGGACCCAAACGTGTACCGCTTGGGTGTAAATGATGATTATTATTCTGACATATTTATTGCATGGTAAACAATGTTACAGTTGTTAGATCTGAACGTATTATCGAAATTCTTGTAAAGAATTACTTAACTCCATGGCGTCTAAAATATATGCCGCGTTCCCTCTGCGAACGACCAAGGACAACGCTTCGCTCAAGAATTTATTATTTTATTATTATTATTATTATTATTATTATTTTTTTATTATTATTGAGCAAGATGGCTTAGTGGCAAATGCCTTTGCCTTGCATTCGGGAGGCCTGGGTTCGAGACCCAGACCGGCCACTCGTAAATTGGTTTTTATGGTTTCCAATTTAAACAAGGTTAATGCCGAAGTGGATTAAAAATCGACCATAATCGAAAAAAAAAACGGGGAGCACAGATGTCTCAATAAAAAGAGATGGTGCATTACTATCCAACCCCCATTAAGTTTGAAAAAAAGTTTTATTATTCGGTATATCCCTACAATTGTGGGACCCAAACGTGTACCCGCCTAGGCTTACCCCCACTCCTCAATCCATAGAGCCGATGATAGCGGTGGCGTTTCCCCTACACACTGCGAGCGAGAATTGCTGAAGAAGAAACTCGCCCTCGCGCCGGTCACCCGTGCTAGCACTAATTTTAATAATTAGGTCTTTGAGGAAGATCATCATCATTTATTATGATTATTATTATTATTATTACTATTCACTGAATATATATTGAATACATATGTATGTTGGTAACAAATATACATGTTTTCATCGCTATGTTGTTGTTGTTGCTCTTGCTGTCGTTGTTGACGATGCTGCAGCGCTGATGTGAGCCAAGTCAAGTCCAGCCGAGGCGAGGCGAGCAGCAGAGTAGCCGACCTTCCTTTCTTCCTCCTTCCAGTCCCCCTCTGAGTCTGCAGAGCGGAGCGGAGAACGAAGAACGAAGCGGGAGTGGTGGAGCTCCAACAGAACGGCTCCAGTCGTGGCGTTCCCGCCTTCCCGCACCATGATGACTAGGCGAACCATTCGCGGCATGGCGTGCCGCACGATCACCGCCCGCGGTTACCACGTTCTCATCTCTACGGCATATCAGCGACAGCCGCAACGGGCACAAAGGAAGGAAAGACTTCTGCTGCAGCCCCTGGTGAGGCCCCGACGACTCCCGAACACCCGGGCCATTCTGGCAAACACTAGATATGGGGAAAACGAGAGGCTGAATGAGATCTGAAAGAGAGAGCTAGTGCTACTACTAGTCAGACTATCGGACCAATAGTTACCAATTGTAACCTTGACGTTATAATAGGAACCATCACCACCATCATTACAAACACGCCGTGCGGTGCGTCGGCCGTTTTTCTGCTTTGCTGTTATTGACTCAAGAACTTACACAAAAGTACGCAATTTGCAATTTAACAACAAGAAGATAAACGCTGTTGTTTAATTGTTAGCACGATTGCCTGTTAATACTAATTAGAACCAGTTTTATGGAAACTAATGGCGTTTCGCTCGCTCGCTGTTGTTCGTAGTAGTTCTGCTAGTCTGTAATAGTTCTGGTAGTCTCGACGTCGTCGTCGACGTCGCCATCATGTGACAGCGAGGTTAAACGAAATTCATCTCTGTGAAAATGGTCGAAATAATAACAGTGCCGCTGCTGCCAGATCTATCCGCTGGATGGCCTGCGTCCATGTTTTATTCTGCTTGATTACAAGATCCTTTTGGCGATCTGAATACGCCGGTTTATAAACAAATCAAACATGTATCTAATCTCAGAGCTTCGCCACAGAGGCGCCGCGGATGATAATTATTCGTCAAAAACAAGGTGTTTTGTTTTTCATTTTAAAATAAAAGTAGTGATCATAAATATACAAACACTGAATACTTATACGGCAGACTATATGCTAGCTAATAGTAGCGACTAATAAAGCAAAAACACTTTTGCTCTCAGTCTCTCAAATAGCCCTATAAGACCTGGCAAGAAAGCAAATAATGTAGTCGATAATGCTGCTGTTGCTTCTCGAGATAGAGGGGGGGGGGAGAGAAACGCTACCACCATGCTATGACACTTCGGAAACGCTTTTTATTTTTGACAGCCACTCGGACTTGTCGGTTTTCTCCATAACCATGAAATTCAGGTTCGCCGGCTCGTTGCGCAAAGGTTATGCTCCTTGTTTGAGTTGCCGATGCGAACTTGTTGCATAACGTAATCGTGAATTATTTTTAGGTAAAGTGAACACTCTTGTAAAGATATAAAATCCCTAACCCTAATTAACCGTGAATTATTTTTAGGTGAAGTAAACACTCTTGTAGGACCCAGTAAAGCCGCTCGCTAAGGTTTTTTGCGTGCCGCCATTTTGAGCCGTGCAAACTGAGCATATAAGACGTGGTGGTACTTTAGGGCTCTGCTACCATAAGTCGTGGTTTAAGCAACAAGGCAGATAAACAGACTGGGTGCTAAGGACATGCTTCGTCCACTTCATTGCAATCGTTTTTACGAGATATTCAAATTGTGTTTAACTGTAAATAATTTATTTATAATCAAAACATGGATTTCATAACTGTATTTAATTACACATTTCTCTTGACTATTGTATTTGGCTGTGTCAATGCAGTTGGTAACGGTGGCGCAGCATCAGCAACAACAGCGTGGACTGATAATGGCTGCTCGACTGTTGCGGGGCGTGCTGAAGATTCGTTACTTCGTACTGGGTGGAGCCCTCTCCGGGGGAGTCCACATGGCCAACCGGTCGGTATTATTTGTTCACTGGTACGACGTACCGTTATATATATATATATATATATATATATATATATATATATATATATATATATATATATATTACACTCGATTTTCTCTTCCTTTACAAACCTACATCAATAGTGGATCATTCAAATCCTCCATTGCCCTTATTATATATAGATGTTCATTATCAAATGTACGTGACACAAATGTTTGCAGCTTTCTAAAAGTCGACTGTTTAAGATAAGGTTATATACGATGTCATGTGCAAGATTTGTAACGACCCTGAGGGAGATGTAAGACCTAAATTGACAGTTGTTATATTTTAGGTTTAAATATATAGTTATATATGTACCCATCTCCACGAAAAAATAAGAACAAATATATATATATATATATATATATATATATATAGCCGCATCGTAATCCATTGGAGAATATTATAATAGGAAATGCAGCTTCACCATACAAGCGATTAAGTAACTGCTGGTGTTTAGCTTTGCAATACGCTTTACTTGTTCTAATTGACGAAAAGTTATTGTTTTTTTGTGACTTATCTGCTTAGCTTCGAAGAGTGGAAAAAGAATCTTCCGGATTTTGACTGGATAAAGGACGCCATGCCGAAGGAAGAAAACGTGTCGAAAATTCGTGACGTTCTTCTCAGCGCTAAAGACAAAGGTACATTATATATATATATATATATATATATATATATATATATATATATATATATAGGAAGAGAGAAACGCATATACTTTATACTTCTTTGTTCGCACACCTGACTATGACATCTAATTGACTAGATAGATGTCAGTACAATTCGTTATTATCATTATAAGCTACGCATTGCTCAGGCTTAGTTGTAAGATGTGACATGCGCCTTGCGTATGTTAGGAAAATGAGCACATAGCTTAATAATAGGATTTGTGTAGGCACTGACTGTCGCTCATTGTTTGTTGCCGGGGGTTCGGCTATTTTGTCGTGTTTGTGGCCGCGCAAAGGAGGTGAAGCTGTTACCGTGAGCCTAGCCAACTTCGTCCACTGGCTTGACTCGGTGAACTTCGCTTCGCCTGTAGGCTCAGGTGTCAATAACGGCATCGAAGGAGTCGCAGCGGCCGCCGCCGGCCTACTTGGGGGTGCAGGTGACGAAAAGCCTCCGAAACACAAATCGGAGCAGGTAAGGAATCAGGCAGGTATCGGCTTCTGAACTCAACGATCACATCTACAACCACCAGCATTATCATCATCATCATCACTACCACTACCACTACCATAACTGATTGATTCGCCGGTTTGTTGCACGAACTCCATGGCCTCGGCAGGATCCGCCTCCATTGCGGGCAATGTGCACGCTTCTCGCTAGAGCACGAATGCTGGAAAATGCTGTCATGCTAGGCCGCGGTAGCTCATACTTTAGAGCTTTTTCAGGCTGACTCTCGGCCAATATTTGTCATTCACGGAATTGCTTTCGCATTATCTCGTGCTCATGCGTATGCAGGGTCTCCGGGTGTTCTAGTGTAAGCCAGTGCATGTATGCACTGGTTTGCGGAGTATGCGGAGTAGAGGTTTGCTTGGCGAATGTTCTACACTGTACTGACGATACATGCTTACTAACTTGAAGGTGGGCTCTCTTGAAGTAAAGTAAATGGGTTTCAGTTCGGAAGAGGTACCTGCTGTCGAAATAGCGTTCACTCACTACTGCTACTACACGTTACCTTATGCTTTCCTGCGAGTTTCTAAATTAGATAATGTTTATGGCTTTTTGTGTGGCCTTAGTTTCCACATATCCCTAAAACATGCATGTTTTTTCCACTCCATCGCTTGTAAGATGCAAAGACGGCAAATGGGAGAAGTTTTTGAACTTGGAGTAACGTATAATTATTGAAATAAATCGTAATGGCCTGCAGGAGCGAATCGACAGTTTGCAGGACGAACTCATTCATCTGCAAATGAAGTATCAACGCGAGCTGGAGAAGCTGGAGAAGGAAAACAAAGAACTTAGGAAAGAAATCCTTCTCATTCGTCAGGGGAAAACGTCGACCCCTGCCGCCAGGTAGAGTGCACCAATCGTTCTGCTTCTGCGTGATTTTGAATTATATTACTCCTGCACTACAACTGCGATATACTGTTATTTATTTTATTTACTAACACTTGGGTTGGGTAAATGTGTTTATGTTACATCAAAGTGTTTTGAGCCACTCTAGCGTTTTGCTAGTTCTGCTACCGAACCGCTGGACATACCGTGGCGTGGCATCTATTGTATCCAACCCTCTACGTTGCACAGAACGTGATATAATCCGAGAGCTGCAAAGGCCGTAGTTAGATGTCGATCTTTCATCCTGCTGACCCTCCACTCAGTTCTCCTCATTGCTGCAGTTCCATAAAATATTATGTCCACCTCACTATTGTTGGTGTGCCACTTATGCATATAAACGTGAAACGCGAACGTTTTCTTTAAATGCCATCATTTTTGCAGATCCTCAGTCAACAGTAGACCACCTTCCTGCACGTGGGCAACTCTATTTCTACTCGTATTCGATAGCGCAAAAGAAAAACCTCTCTCACCTTATTAGAAAGAAAAACCTCGTCCCGTCAACGAAACGCAATTCGTCTACTCCCATCTTATCTCATATTAGTGGAATACACGCGGCGATGGGTGCTATCTGTATCCACGAAATAACGACTGCCGCATGAACCGAAAGCATATGTGGGAATTTAATTGCCGCAGCTGCGATGGTGGCCTTCCGTACCCTCTCCTGGATATGTGTTCGAAAGCTCCTTCCGCCTGTTGATAAGGTGATTCCTAGGTATGCAAGTTTGTTTACTATTCATTTTAGTTTCCCTCATTGGAAGCACGCCACCCCTGGGCCAGGCGGCCGCCTTTCGAAATGACATACTGTTCCGTTGCACAGGAGCGGTGTCTCCCTCTTCTGAGCTGCAATACGCTAAGAATGGTCTTAATGTAGAAACAGTGGCGTTATTGTTAGGAAGATCGCCATGCTATCATATGCGGTGTTTGTCCCACATTACAGACGGCAACTGAAGCGCTCGCTAATCGACATGTACTCCGGTGTCCTGGATGAGCTGAGTGGATGCGGCCTCGACGTACAGGATACCCTGCCTAGGGTCGTTGTCGTTGGCGATCAATCGGCAGGCAAGACCTCCGTGCTAGAAATGATTGCCCAGGCTCGGTGAGTTCTGAACTGTATTGCTGTTCCCCATGCGTCTTATAGGGTCTCTCTCTATTGAATCGTATTTTTGAGATAGGAAAAGAAATACTACTTTTACAGTCACATATAAGACAATGCATTTTGACAATACCTCCAATCGAGCTGACCTTGTTGCTTTGTTTTGGTTATTATTCATCTTTGACTATTTACTCTTTGGGGATGTTTGTTACTTTTAGCAGTATTACTATTCATTCTATTCTTTATTCGATTTGTTCCTATTTTCGATCAATCATGACATTGTTTTCACAATGTTTTCCTTATTATTTTTGCGCTTGTACTCATTTAGAATTTTTCCACGGGGCGCTGGTGAGATGATGACCCGTGCTCCAGTCAAGGTGACACTTTCCGAGGCTGCCCATCATACAGCTAAATTTTGCGACTCAAACCGCGAATACGACCTGACCAAAGAATCGGAGCTCGTTGAGCTGCGTAGGGAAATCGAGTACCGGATGCAGCGAAGCGTTGCCGATGGCAAGACAGTGTCCAACGACGTTATCTCACTCAGCGTTAAGGGACCCGGTCTTCAGCGGATGGTGCTTGTCGACTTACCCGGTATTATCAGCACCTCGACTACCGAGATGGCATCGGGTACCAAAGAGTCGATTCGGGAATTGACGGAGTTCTACATGAACAACCCGAATGCCATCATTCTATGCATCCAAGACGGCTCGGTAGATGCCGAACGCTCCATGGTGACTGATCTGGTCAGTCATTCAGATCCTGAGGGCAAGCGAACGATTTTCGTGCTAACCAAAGTTGATCTCGCCGAGAAGAACATGACCAACCCGAATCGGATCAAGAAGATTCTTGATGGACGTCTCTTTCCGATGAAGGCGCTTGGTAGGTCCGGTGGGCTGTCAAAACAAGCAAAGGGTTGAACATTTCAAATAACGGTAATTTGTGCCGTAGATGAAAGTAACTCCATGGGTTTTATTGCGACGCTGCTGCTGGCGTATCTCCTAGTCTAGAATGGATGCCTAGTTACTCATGCGTAGCTCGTAATATAGACAGACCCGTTGTGGTATATGCCTGTCATTGTAAAGTAAAACTGGTGTGGTAACTGTGTCTTGTTTTTTTGCGATTAGGCTATTTTGCAGTAGTCACGGGCATGGGTGGCAGAGATGACAAAATTGAAAACATCCGAAATTACGAAGAACAGTTCTTCCTGAACAGTCATCTCTGTCGAGAGGGTGTGCTGAATATGTCCCAGTGTACCACGCAGAACCTTAGCCTTAGCGTGAGCGAGTGTTTCTGGCGAATGGTGCGGGAGAGTATTGAGCAACAAAGTGAAACCTTCAAGGCCCAGAGGTAGGTGTTATGCAAGTTTGTTACATAACAGCATTCAGACATATTTTTTATATTTGGCATTATGTAGTATGTATTATCGTTATTACAATTACTGTTTAAGTGTTACGTTTAGTGTTCGCGACTCACTTTAAGAAGTAAAATATTTGTCTTCAGTTTTATTGCACTTTTAAGAAGCATTGCACAGGTTTTTTAGAGTCGACTTGATGGTTTGTAATTAACGAAACGTTTGTGTGAGATTGACTTTTGAACTACAGATAAGGCATGGGCAAGTTTGAATTGCGCGTTGCAAGCCTTACGATATCAGACGCGGGAGAAACTTGTGACGGCTTTTATATAAGGACATCTCAAAGAGCAGTTAACATACTTATTGCTTGCTGGCTAGGAACGGATCGACGAATATACATCGATATTTAGAGCTTTCATTTGGGATTAAGGATTCAACAGAAGAGGACTTCCGTTTTTTATTTTTTTTATTATGTGCGTATTATGTATTTTGTGGTTTTCCTGCTAACAGACAAGTACCAAATCAGTGTTGAATGCTGGGCTCTCGGTCATTTGAGTTTACGAACAGAGTTGTTTTAAAATTTACTGTTAGTCGAGCATGTCAATGACAATGATGTGTCGCTTTGCAGATTCAACCTTGAAACTGAATGGAAAAATAACTTTCCGCGAAAAAGGGAACTTGATAGAGACGAGCTTTTTGAACGAGCTAAAGGAGAACTTCTCGATGAGGTCGTCCATCTGTCGCAGCTGTCATCCAGGGACTGGGAACTAGCGCTTCGGAAGCGCCTCTGGGAGGCTGTGTCTAGTCACGTTTTTGACAGCATCTATTTTCCCGCCGCGCAGACGAGAGACGCCAGTACATTCAACACGGCAGCCGATATCCGGTTACAGCTATGGGTGGAGAAGATTCTGCCTCAGAAATCCGTTGAGGTGGGGTGGTACACGCTTAAGGAAGTTCTGCAGGACCTGATTGAGAAAGACAAGCAGAATCGAAATCACGACAACCTATTCGACAAGCTCAAAGAAAGGGTGATCCAGGAACTGGTCGAGCGTCATTCGTGGGAGAACAAGTCGATCGAAACGCTGAGGGTTATACAACTGAACGCGCTCGAGGATCGAGTCATACACGATAAACACCAGTGGGACTCCAGCGTTCAGTTTATGGAGAAAGTTCTCCGTGAGAAATTTGACGAAGCCCAGACTCGGCTTTATGAAATGGTGGGGCCTGGCTTTTATGAGCAGTGGCTTTACTGGAAAACACGCACTCCCGAGCAGAACGTTCGAGTTGCTGCAAAGAACGAGTTGGAGGCGATGTTCTTGAAGAATTCGCCCGCCTTCTTTAGCGTATGTATATTGACTTATTTACGTAGCCGGATCTTGCGTTGTTTATTAAATATTTAAATGTCTGTAAACATTTGCTTATCTTATGCGTGATATGTGATAAAGAGAATGCAATGACGATGGGAGGAGCACTTAGAAGTTATCGCACTATAGGCATATCATAGCTCATTACGAGCGTTTACAAGTATACTTGTACAGTAATATTTACGTTTCATTAAAGCGTGGATATATATATATATATATATATATATATATATTGTAGTTTTATACAGATAACAAGTTGCTCAAATTATATCTGTTAAATATTTATATAATAATCATGTTGTTCTGTACATACATACTTACCGAAATCACAATGTTATTTATAAGAAAACGTGCAGCCTTACCAGAGCAAAACAACGCTTTCTATGTTCGATGTATTGTGTTACAGGAACATGGACCTGCCCTTACACAAGACGAACTCACAGTAATCCGGAAAAACCTTCAAACAAAGGGTTATAAAAACGTCGATTATAAGTACGTTTCTAAAAGACGTTTGTAAATTGTGAATCAAATGTATTAACTGTAGTCAGAAGTTAGAAAAATATGGGGTGCTTACTACGCATTGGCGAGAATTCGACGCTGCCTTGTTAGAATTAGAATGTAGTATAACGTAACGTCTGCCAACTGTTAGGTTATTTACACGTTGTTTGTTTTTGTGTGGTGTTATATTTGGCTAATAACAGATTAATTAAGGAGATATGGGATCCCGTGTACCGATTCCATTTTCTCAAGCGTGCGGTGGACCGAACTCGAGATTGCAGCCGACTGTTTTACGAATATCAAAAGGGTGGTAACGATGAAGCGTCACAGTGTCCTGACATTCTTCTGTTCTGGCGCGTCCAGTGGCTGGTACAGACGACAGCGATTGTTCTACGACAACAGGTAGCTTATACCGTTTGGCCTACACGCATGTATATATATATATATGACTAGTTCGTCGTATTTGCTCGGTTATGTAGTTTTCCTGCTAGCAGACAAGTACTAAGTCAGTGTGGAATGTTGCGTCTCTTGATATTGTGAGAACAGGTGATGAACCGCGAGACGAAAAGGCTGGAAAAAGAGGTGAAGGAGGTTCTTGAAGATTTGGGACAGGATTCAAAGCTGAAGAAAGAGTTGTTGACGGGACGCCGTATTGAGTTAGCCGAAGAGTTGAAGAGAGTCCGCGCTATTCAGGACAAGCTTGAAGAATTCATCGCCGCGCTCAATAAGGAAAAATAGAAAGGGTCACCTGCTCGATGAGCGGAGACGACCTCCTGTTCTTTTTTGGATATGTTTTAATTGACGCTTTTCTTCTTTAAGCGGTTACATTTGGTGGGTCGCAGTCACGGACCTATCTATCCATGCCATGTCTTTACCCTGGCTTTAGCTTAGGGCGAGCGGGAACGCAATTCTCCGCCTCTTCATAGATAGACATTCCCCTGTACAACTTGGCCTTCATTGGACAATGCGCCGTAACGATGAAGCCGGTGAACGAAATGCATCAAGCGTCGCTTGCTGCACGGAGTGGTGCTTGTCCAACGTGTACAGTGAACTACAGCAAACTACGAAGGCGTTTGGGGACTGGGGAGAGAAGAGAAAAACCTGCAGGTTTTTCTGGCCAAGCAATATAGTAGGATATAGAGGAAGAAAGTGGAGCGATTGCAATGGGGGAAATTGATGTGATTTTACCCCCGTTGTGTAGCAGTGGTATTAAGTCGTTGTGCATATAGAAATACTATATATATATCATTCGTTTCAAAAAAATAAAGATGACACGTGGATATTTCCGTGGAGGCATTTTAAAATAAAATAGTTTCAATAAATTATTACTACCGTAGTAAAAAAATGAAAAGGCAGGTAATGTAATAGTAAACGTTTTCGTGATCATCCATTTATTTTCAAGCACCGACAAGAAGGGAGCCCGTATTGTCATCCTGCTGGGACCCCTCAAACCGGAACCAGGTGAAGGTTTTGGGGTTATGGAAGAAACGGGAATACAAAACCTTTTTTTTCGCATAATACACATTTGCCGCACCGCCGTCTTCGGCTATCTAACAAGGTGAAACTCGCTTAATGTATTTGACTTTTGATTCACTTCTCTACATTCGAGTTTCGTTAGTGCAGTAAGAAAGTCGTATTCGCTATATATGCGCGCTTTACTCATGTGTGTATATATATAACTCTAGGTCATGTTGGTTGTTGTGTTTGTTATTGGTGGTATTACATCGTTATATGTCATATGTTCAAATATACATTGCCTGTCATGCCATGAAGCCCATGGTGGCGTGCAGAGCTAACCGTGATAAAAGCAAGCTTCCTGGTGAATTGCTCTCAAATAAACTTTCTCGCTTGATAAATTTTCGCTTCTCTGCATAATGAAACGGAAGCCAGTTCATTATCGCATTCTTTTCACGCTCTCTCACTGAAGTCATTAGCCCGCTCCGCTCGGGAATTTACGAAGCTGACATATGTTATCTGCGCTATCTTCCGCTCCCCTCTTCACTAAATGTGTTGCTTGCCTATGTCATGGAACGTGTTGGGGATGGCTCGTATGGCGTTGATCGCACCGAAGCTGTGTTGACTCAACAAGAACAGTCTTTGAACATTTTGATTGGGGACTTATGTGTACTACGGCGAAACAGATCTTTGTTTTATTAAGAATCTACCCGCAGCGATTGCTCCTGTCGGAAAAATCTCCTACAAACAGACTAATCATCGTAAAATGTTAAATGGTAAAAAAGGGCTATTCGTTTTACTCCGTCACTCGCCAGTTGCTCCTCATTTACCTACTTGAACAAGACCGCAAAAATGTAACATCATATTTTAGGTGCCACTCGGACAAAGATGCGATGTCACTGGAAGCGTAGGGCCGCATTGCCATGACGTCGTTCGCACTGTACGAGGTGGGTTTTTTACGCGTGCGGATACACCGCTGACATCAACGCACGGTTTGTTTCGATGTTCAGCAGCGTATTGACTTCCCGGTTAGGCTGGCAACTTGCCGTTATGGCGGTTTCGCCTCTTTGTCAGTGCCACTGCTGCCTAGCTCCTCTCATTCAGTAAAGCATTGCGTCTATCTTGCTTTGTTTCGCTCGCTTTTTTCTTTGTTAGTGGAATCTAGATGTATGTACATGGTAGAAAAATAGCGTCACCACCGACCGTCACTAAAATATAAGCTATAGAAAAAGAACAGCATCGGTTTTCATCAAAAATATTTGAACGGTTTTTCTTTTCATCGTCAAACATAGAGGGCAACGAGCAAGTTATCGAAGAAGTGTACCGTCCGTTATGGTTCCGCGAGAATTCCACGTTACTCAAAATAAACCAGGCTTGCCCTCTCCTTGTGAATTCACCAAAGCTGCTTTAAATCAGTGCCTTGTTTCTGCGATATGAGGCAAAATGATGCTAATAATTGTAATGTTTTTAAAATGAAAAAATAATAGATATATATAAATTGATGCTACCTTTATCCCCTAAGTGTTATTATCAAGAACAAAGTCCAGTACGCCGTCGATGCTATGACTCGTCTTTGTCATTGTAGTCACTCTTCATATATTATATGCGCCCACTAATTACTTCAAAAAATGTTGTACCCGTTGGCTTAGACTTTGACTCTAGCTTTTGACGTATGGCCTCACCATTGTTGTTATTTCAGTTGGTGATGTGTTGCTGCTGTTGCGTCTGCGAAACATGCCAGCCCGGATCGGCCCAGGTAATGGGTCGGGGGTGACAATATTTAGCCGCTTGTGTCCCCACAAATGGTTGGTTATTTCCGAATTGCCCGAAGCAATGCGTTTAGCTAATATGCCAGATCAAGCCCGCAATGCAATACATCGACGTGACAACATGTTTTTGCTCATTAAACATTTCCAGATTTACAGCAATTGATTTCCTTCTTATGCGGTCCGCCTTAACCGACTCTGTCCATATGCATGACTGCTGCCAACTTCTCACAAAAAAAACATGTCCAGAGCATCAGGCATTATCCAATCCTAAAAGACCAAGTCGTCTGTAGTATATTGCGGGTAACTCCCGCTGCTACAGCTGTGTTTGCTATTCGTCTTAGTAGTAGTTGTAGTAGTCAACGGTACGAATGGACGCAACGTCTGCCACATACTCATTCATTCATTTATCTGCTACACTTATCACACACGCGTAGAAAACTGGTTAGGAGGCCATGGAAAATGTTCACATAGTCCTCCGCGCTAGTTTGATATAGTTAACTAGAAGAACATCAACAAGTACCATAGGCGTCAGCAGCCGGTCGCGCCCCCACTTTCGTTGTCCGACTGCTGCATATTTATCTATCTATTTAGATGTCAATCGATTAAACTATAGCAGCGCGCAGCCTGTTCCCGACCCAACATTACAGAGCCCGTCTCATCCCGTCGATCGAGCGTCGAGAAGACAATCCATACATCATCCATACCACGGTTCGTGAATATTATCGTAAAAACTCTCCACGATCATAATTCCTACAAAGCCCCCTCGTGCCAGTTGACGATACGGCACGTGCGGCGCTCCGGCCAAGCTGGGTGATTCGCGCGCCTTTTGTTATCTCCACCACTAGTGACTACCAACTTGTAGGGCGTACAATGCGATTGCTTTGTTGTTGTTTGTTGACGATCTGTCCACGACTCTTTCTTTGCGCTCCCGATAGCCTTCCTTAGCGGGTTGTCCAGCACACCTGCTTATCGTTCTTGAGCCTTCTTCTTCGGCAGCGATTGCACAAACAATGTCAATACAAAAAGTACCCGTGTCCCGTCGTGCGTTCCAGGCGCAAGCCGAGTTGTGTACTGTCTCGGCCACTAGAACATCTCTCTGGCTGTACGCATGCAGTTCTCTCGCACACTGCATCAAACTTAGCCCTTCGTCTCGTCTAGAGCGATATTGCGAAGTCACACTTTAACGTAGTTTAAGTGCTATTTCATGACAGCTTCCGCCGTCTTACTTAGCTTAGCCAAAAACTAGACACATGACGGGCGTACAACCAGGCGCAGACGTTCATCTTATGATAAGAAAACTAACTAAAAATTGCGCCAAAATCCCAGAAGAGCTGTCGGTTTAATAGGCATCGTTCGCTGTTGGAGAGGCAGGAAGGCCAGTTAACAGCCGCAACATGCCCTACCTCTGGCTCTGGAGGCGCCGAATGAAGGTGGACACCTTCGACGCCCTTGTTCGTCGTTTGGCGAGACGGGGCGAGCAATGTCGGATGCACGTAAAAGCCATCCGCACGCCCACTCTTGCGCGACTCACGTACCTTTCGTTACATCATCCAATCAAGTGTCGAATCGTCCCGATTGTAAACGATGACCGACCAGAGCTAAACGATGACGCAGCATCTACAGTACCTCTGTCTGCCCGCTCCAGGCGGATCCGTCTGCTGGGGCGTGGCGGGCGCGAAATACGTGTGCAACCGAACATCCGGCCGCCGCTGCTGAAACTTGCCGATCGCGTCCTGCGTGATCAGCTGGCAGTCGTAGAGTTCAACACGCCGCAGTGCCGGGAAGTGGTCGGCGAGGTACTCGAGCGATGTATCGGAGATGAACGGACAGTTGTCGATCTCGATGCAGACGAGCCGGCGTAGCTGGAGCGCAAGCTTATGCACGCCCTGATCGGTGATCTGGTCGCAGTGCGACAGCGTCAGCTGCTCCATAAGCGGGCAGAACGCCGCCACGTGGTTGAGAGACGAGTCAGTGACCAGGGCGCACTCTTCGAGGTCAAGCCTGCGCAGATCGTGGCACGCCTTCACCAGTGGAATGAGACCGGCGTCACCACAGCGCGTGCAGTTGGCCATCTCGAGCGTATGCAATCGGGGACAGCCCGTCGCAAGCGCCTGCGGGGCGGCGTCCGTCAGCTGGGTGCAGCCCGACACGCACAGATGCCGCAGGTCAGGACAGTTCTGGGCGACAGCGATCACGGCCGAATCAGCCAGGAACGAGCAGCATTGCAGGTTGAGCACCTGTAACTTGGGTGAGCGCGTCGCGAGCTTCACGATCGCCTCGTTGTCCAGCCCGGTGCAGCCTTTCGCCGTAAACCGTAGCAAGTGCTCGCCCGCAATCATACCTGCGAGGTAGGGAGAGATAGAGATAGACAGAGAGAGATTTCGCAGAGATAGCGAGCGTTAATGCGAGCGCTCATATTGCCCTTCCTACGTCTAATTCATGACCGCCACTATTTATCTCACTGAGCTAGCTGACGCGGGCCTAAGCTACCAGAGTTAGTAGGCCATAGGCCGCTCAAGTAAGCCAACCCGCTCACCAATGCCCTGTCCGGTAATCTTGCGACACCACGATATATTGACCACTCGAAGATGTTTGAACGATCCCAGTGAGAGATCCGTGAGTTCAACACACGAATCTATATGCAGCGAATGTACTTGTTTACATGCCAGCGCTAAGGCGAGCACCGAGTCGTCCGTCAATTTGTGGCAGTTCGATAGGACCACCTGCAATGTGATAGGACACACAGAAACACACGCGCATGGATAATCATACACATATCCGGCCACATACACAATATATATATATATATATATATATATATATGTTTGCATTTCAAGACGGTACACGATAAATGCGAGCTCGTGGGTCTGCAATTTTATCTTCTGGAGCTGACGTTCCTAGCTATAGAACCCGCATGTGTTCTTGTGTATGTACATGTATATATGTATACCTATACCTTGTTTCTATAATATGAGGAGTTATAATAGATGCATCTACCATTAAAGTATAGTACAAGAGAACAACAATTCAGTTTGCTTAATGACAGTGGCATTTAGCAGTGTATGGCAGGGTTGTGTGTGGTTAATCGCCATTTTTAAAGTGGGGCGTACCTTACCAAGCCATTGATGCGTCTCCGTGTCACATGTCGCACTATATGAGATCTTCGCATCTACAAGTGTATACAACATGAAGCCATGGATGTCGGCTTCTCGCAAAGGGTGTACTCCCTAACCAGGGCTCGTTCCAGTTTTGAATTTGATCGGCTCCTCGATTGATTGAACCTTCTTGATGTTAATAGTTAACGTCATATGCTGTGTACGCCCTGCCAAGTTCTGCGGCGAAGCCACTGCTCTCATGAAAGGCCTGTAGAATCCTAATCTAAAATCTGCAAAATCAGTCGAGAGAAACTACCCCCTCGGGATTTTACGACCCAATTTGACTTATCCAGCAGATGAGAGTTGGCATGACTTTCGCCATCTATAGTATTAGTATGGTCATTTCCCAACCTATCTATCCAAAAGCTATAATAATGGTCATCTTTTTTTTTGCTGTAGAGTGTTATGTCCAGAGTAAGCCACGCCCTGTTAATTAACAGTAAAAGCAATAACAAACGCATAACGCGGAAGAAGGAAAACATTCACGCTCGACCAGCTAGTTTCCCGGTACACTAACCTGCTCGATGTTTCGACAGTGCTGGGCGAACACATAAAGTGAGTCATCTGGAACCCCTTGACAGCCCCGCAGTGAAATCCTCCGCAGGAAACCACCACAGCGCCGCGCGATGTACGCTACAACCTCACTGGTTACGTCACGCTGAAAGCTTTATAGCGCCAGCAGTCGTTATGTTAAACAGACCGGAAAAATAGTGGAGTGCACAGAGTGGAAATTTGGATTTGCGTATTGAGCGGGTCTCTTCACCTTGACAGTCCTTATATGTAGGCACAATTTGAGATATGTACGAATGTATCTAAGTATTGCTTTTCAATTATTTAAAATTACAAGCGGCCCAATTTACCTGAAGAGATCAATACTTTGCCAGTTGCTCCCATCCATTGCAAGAACATTCCATTCTTTCGAGACTTGCGCACATCTGAAACGAAGCAAATTAATAGGTAAACTTTAAATCTGCGCCCGAAATTATATATATATATATATATATATATATATATATATATATATATATATATATATATATATATATATATATATATATTCTAAAAATGCATTGGGAATGAGAGAACACACAACATTGTTCCCAGTGTTTGCACCCATTTATTTCATTTACCACACTTTTAGTTTACCTATTCCATGTCTAGGACAAACAATTGTTCCAAATGAACGTGTTGTATACTTAAGTATTATTATATGTTGTATACTTAATTATTATATGTTGTATACTTAATTATTATATGTTGTATACTTAATTATTATGTTGACTGAGATCTGCGAATATTATTTAAAAAAGCGGCAATGGAGTCGATACAAGTGACTGGATTGTCTTTTGTAATTTAACAGAGGCTTCAAAATTAAACGCACATTTGGCGCACAAAATTTGACGCAAAAAAAGACACACATTTGACGCACAACACACAAAATTGGACGCACGCATGAACCATTGCATATGCTTTCATGTTAAGGTTATCATAATCAAGGACTGAACCATCAGTAACCCTTTCTACGGCTGTGATAGGAAGTAATTCAGGAAAATTAATTGGGGCAAAACAAGTTGAGTTTTACATGCAATACGCTTTTTAAAAACGACAATTAATAGATCATTCTTTCCGTACAAGTATTCGTTGCTATATATCCTGAGTGTCTTAAACAAGTATGAATTTATTTATTAACAGCTTATTACGTAGAAAACTAGAACTAATATAGCTTGTTGTTTGGGTTCAAAGAAACACAAAACGTGCGACAATATAAACGATTGGTAAAATTTGCTTTTGGATAAGTTAAACATTACATATGAATAGTTTAAAAAACACGAAACACCACCTAGAAGTCACGGTCATAGCACAATAGTGTAAGCTCGTAAAGAATCTCTTCTGACTCTGAAAATCTGCCTTTGACTATCTGCGAAGTCTCCCTGCTGTAGAACGTGACGTATGATATATATATATATATATATATATGAGAGATACCTAAAGCTAAATTGTGCATCCAGCCATACGCCAGGACCCTAGAATGTGTTACGCCCCTTTTTTGCGTGACGTTCGGGAGAAATACCCCTGTTACGTCCCCTGTAGCGTGGGAACGAACCAGTCAGAGGTTCACCAAAACTTGCCCTTGACTCGCGCGTTCGTGACTTCAAGCGAAAAGAAGCTCCGCGAGCTATGCTAGCCAGTTGAGAACGACTAGGGATCCTAGATGTGCAGTGAAACCGCTAGCCAACGCAGTTATAATTGGAAACAAAAAGAAAACAAAGTCCTACTCGCTAGCAATTGGTATATAAAACGAATAGCGTAAAGGCTCCTAACTGAAGGCTTTTCCTTTCTACGCTGTCCGCGAACGCCACTTTTAACCCTGCAATCCGTTTCTGTTTGTTTCGGTTCAAGCAGTTGTCGCAGCACGAAAGTCGCAGTACTGCGATACGAAGTTGCGGACTGTGTGCCGCAAGCCACACACTTCGTGCAGTGCACCACTCTCATCTAGTAGAACAGTGAGTTTTCTGCCAAAGTGCATAAAAAAACACCGAACGTCTATTCTAGCACCAACAACACCTGCCGAATACTATGCCCGTTTCAAAGTAGCGAAGATCCTGTATTATACGTCGTTTATGATTGTGTAGCAGATTGGATGGAAACTGGAGGACTATATACTCGTACATAGAATCATGATTAAGGGTTCGCTTGGCTTTCGTGTCACGGGAGTACAAATGCGTCAATACAGGAAGGCGCGCACACAGAGGGCGGCCGATTTCTATGCATTGCGTACGTCAGCCTCTTGAAGGGCGATTAAACTCCGATTTTTCTTTGGATACAACTGTTGGTGCTGCTGCTGCAGTTGCCGTCGCGAACTGAGCCCAGACATCCTTGACTCCTAACGTGGCCATTTCCGATATTATATACACAATTGTTTTGTGCCATTCACTATTCGATTGGCTTTGCATGGCCACGCTTACCCGCCACAAAAAAGTGAACGGCAAAATGAGTGGACAAAAATGCAAAACGAACCAGAAATATCTATTTGACATATATATATATATATATATATATATATATATATATATATATATATGTATATATATGACATATACATATATATATAACCTTGAAAAACAGAACTAGCCAGTTACTGTAGAGCACACATACTTGTTCAGTAACAACATTATAATTACGCAAGAGACAACAAGGGAAACCGTATAACGAATAACCGCAACGTCAAACAACTACCATTTCGAGCAAAACATACTTACAGAAAAATACATGATTTAGAAGGTAACGTCTGACGTCGACGCTCAGATATTCAACTTACCAGAATCGCAATATGGTACTAAACATTTAGCGATATAATAACATAAACAAATCCGGACAACACACACACACGCGCGTACAAGCGCAAAGCAGTGTACGCCTCAAGATTTATTTATTTTAGTAACACCCGGGCTGGGTAAGTGTATTTACGTAACATTCGTGTTTTGACACAACCATCCGTCTAGCGTTTTGCTAGTTCCGACTTAATTAACCAAAAAGACAAGCCGCTGCTAGAGAATCACACCTGATAACGAGATAAACGTATTGGACTTGGTCATTTGGTTCTGTAGCCAGGACTGGTTATCTTATGGATCCTATAGGTTTGCGAAGCTGATAACGAGAAAAAATGTATTCGACTTGTCATTTGGTTCTGTAGCCTGGACTGGTAATCTTTGTAAATCTGGTAACCTATCGGTCCTTTAGGTCAATAGAGCTTCCTGAATCCTAAACTCCAACGAGGCGTACTTAAAGCAAGATTATGCATTATTTTAACGTGCCGACAGTTCAAACACCTATACATTCTTAGCATTCACGGCAATAAATGAATCATTTCTGGAAAAATTATGAAATATGTTACGTAAATGTTTTATAAAAAACACTCGCACGCTGTGGTCGAAAATCTTCACCAAACCCACAATCGTTATCGGGTTGACAAAAGATGGCACGCCCAACCCAGAAATGATTTCAAATGCTCGTTGTTAATTTGTGTGGCGCACGTAACGCAGACGTTAAACTAAGCTGTAAAAATTAGAAAAATAAACACACAGTTGCAATACTGTTTAATTCATGAGGTTATCGCATCTACAAACTCAGATATCGGTGTATATAATTATGTACTTCATGTATAATTAATTACTATTACAGCAGTACAGTAGTCATATTACATGCCATTAGAGAGCGGTTCTAGTCTCTGGCAATCAGCAGGACAAACACAGATGATAATCGTTATCATCATCAGAGCGAGTTTTCAAAAATTCGACAAGGGACCCAATGTCAAATGTTGCTACTAGCGTTGCCTGTGTGTAATGAGAATGCCATTCCTATACTAGCTAACTAAAACTAAATGCCATTCCTATACCAGCTAACTGGAATTAAACCTTTGGCCCTCGTGCTCGTGTCCTTAGTACGACCCGCTTATCTAAACGTACAAAAATAATGTAATAATTGACTACATTCTTCTTTACGGTTAAAGGGGGAGCTATACTAACACTATGGTGAAGTTTTAATAATAATTATTATTGATTTACTAAAGACGCATCTACCGATGCATGTCGCCATAATCAATTTTGGGTAAAATATCGTTCACATAAGAGTCACACACGGTCTACCATGACTAAAACGAGAGAGACCGCGAATAACCACGATCTTAGTATAAATTGATAACACGTTTATCGACAATTGCGCCAAAATTAGTCAGACATCTACGGTTATTTGTATTGTTTTTGCTGGTGCCGTCACTCTACCTTCACATGGAAGGATCTAAAGCAACGAACAAGCGCCAGTTGAGACGCCGTATCTATCTATAAATATATATATATATATATATATATATATATATACTACACCTACCAACGTTACCTAAATGACAGCAAAATCTAACTATATAAGACGGGTGTTAGAATAAATAAAGAATGCGTCCTCCGTTTAGCCCGACAGTCTTACAAGCAGACACAGGGAGGACAGCAACTACAAGGCATGGCTACCATCACTATACATGCCTGACTGGAAATTATGAGGAACCCAGCGGCTGTGTGTATAATTTCATTTTATGGTAACACATACTTGATTGCCCCAAAATTGAAGTATCATTATTACGGGCGCGCGTTGACCATATAAGCTCAGCATTATATTACACACATTATGACTGCCGATACTACGGTGAAACAGATAAAAACGTTATATATATATATATATATATATATATAGATATATATATATATATATATATATATATAATATATAATAATAATAATAATAATAATAAGAATAATAATAATAATAACTACATTTATTTAGGAATTATATATACATGTGAATGTTTAAATCCACGGCGCCGATGGAATACTAATAATAATAATAAACGCCACTGCGATCTTAGGAGTTTAAAACTTGGAAAACAACAAAACCATGATAACTTTGAAATTCACCGTTGAACGCAGGTTCGAGGCGGCAGCGTAACCGGCAACAGGAAAACTCATTCTCTTTGCGTCATTCGGATAAGATTGGCTTAACTTCCGCTCAATATATATCGCTCGATATCCTCCTATGTCTCCAGGCAAACTCAACCCACCAAGAGCACATCCGCAACAGAAATACACAGGGCACTACAGGATAAAATATTTAAATAAGATTAACTACTGTTAAAGCCTAGAACTCATAACTAAATGAAAGCTTCAGGGGTACACGTTAGAGAGCTTATTCAAGCGTCCGAACGAATGCCAATTTCAGACATGATTATGCATACGCTGGTAAAATATTTTAAACCAAAGTGTTACCGGCTGAAGCTGTTACTGGTTGCTTATTTGATATCGCTTATACGATAAGTTCTCTAACTGTTTAGGCACAGCGCAGAAATAAATGTTTTGCATACATACATACATCTCATCAAATCAAATCAAACGATGAATTGATTTAAACTGCGTTATATATGTTCCAAACCTTCTATCGATCAACAACTTGATCACCTGTCGGATTCCCTCGTGCTCACATACTAATAGAATAATAAGGGGAGACTACAATGTGAAAGTTCGGCGATGTAGTTCTGCCGTGAATGTTGGAGGACGCAGCAGGCGATCAGCACGACCCACGTTGGTAACTCCAACGAGAGCCTCTACGATTTTCTGTACATTCACGTAAGTAGACCGATATCCAACTAAGTATGGTAACGAACGGATCTGCAACATACAGCGTTTGACATGTAAAACAAGAATAGCATCTATACTGACATGTAAAAGGTATGTGGCTCAATACAATTATTTGAATATTGATAAATAAATATAATTATATAAAAAATATATGTTTGACACGCGCGGCGCGATGCAGAAATGCTATATAATTTTATTCTAATATTGTAAAAATCATGGCAGTTTTCACATTGAAAAAATGTTACTTAAGCATACTGATGAACCCGAGAACAATCGTATACGGTGGCGTTTCGGTAAATGTGTTTTTGCATGTGCGACAAGTGTTTGACATGCCGGCGCAAACGCCCCACTTGAAACGAATACAAAGATTATATATATATATATATATATATATCTATATATATATATCTTGGATCTCGAATATATATATATATATATATATCGTATCTGCAGACGCTTGATTGTCGTATGACTGTACTGAGATCACTGGCGAACATACGTTTTTACAAGAAGAACAGTACTGGTCTTTGATCCACATCTATATATTTATTCACATGTGATGTAGACATTTTTAAAATAATGAGATGACACGTATATATATATATATATATATATATATATATATATACAGTCATACGATAATCGAGCGTCTGCAGATCCTACAGATGTGCAGGTTTTCTTCCCCTCCCTCCTTCATTTGACAAACAAAACACGCTATTGCGCCAACACCAAGGTCTACAGCAGCAAACTAAATAACCATTTTACACGAATTACTATGTGATGGCAGTCGCATCCTTTTCAGTCAACATCTCTCCTTTTTTTATCTACCTCTTTCTCGCCCTCTCCCTGTCTCTTTCGTGTGCCCTAGAAGCTATGGCGGGTGATTTATCTGATGGAGTAGACCATTTATGCGCATTTCCCTGAATGCGCTATATGTGAATTAGTTTTTAGCGCGGTGAAAGGTCGTAGGGCTATACTTTTTTAGGTATTGCACGTGACGGCTAATTATCAAACTTATTTTTTTGCGACTGTCCTTCTAACCAAACCTGTCGCATCTTCTAGCTGTCGCGTCGTATGTCCTTCAGAGGTCCCTTATATGTACTATTCTCACAAGCACGACGGTGTGCTTGTGTTTTGGTATAGGAGGACTGGACTCCTCCGAGACGATGTTTCATTGGGGAAAATATTTGCTTTAACGAGCTCTACAATTACCCCTACATCCTTTTTCGAATATTTGTATGATATCCTATATATAGGCGAGCACTGCCGAGTGTGCAAACGTATTGTAAATGATTAATAAATCATCACAATATTTTCTATATATATAGATAGAGAGAGGCATATCGCTGGTCAACAACACATTAAAGCACCACGCGACAATCTCGAGAAAAGTCGTATGCTAGTCGACATTGCTAGTAGCCAACCGTTGAAAGGCGTCTAGGCAGGCCGCTTGTCGCTCGCTGTGTCGTCGCAAGTGACCAGTACCACCACATCAACGCAGAGTACTATCCATAACGACAGCGGCACCAGCATCAAGTCCAACAGCCCGTCGCAGCGCTCTACGAACGCCAATAGGCATAATAAACCAAGCGGACGGGCCCATCGAGACCTACTGGATCCAGCAGGCCGCTTGGCGTGGCGGCCTGCCGAGCAGCTGACCGTACACAGGCAGTGAAGTATCGTTTACCATACGACGACGAGCAATGGCAACGACAACAACAACAATGACAGCAACAACAACAAAAACAATGACAGCAATATCAACAACAATGACAGCAACACAACAACAGTGACAGTAACAACAACAATGACAGTTACAACAACAACAACAATGACAGTTACAACAACAACAACAATGACAGTTACAACAACAACAATGACAGCAACAACAACAACACAAACAACAATGGCAGCAACAACAGCAACAACAACAATGAAATCGAAATCATCGACAACGTAGGTATTATCAATGAGTCGCGGCCGCTCCCGTCTACGTCCCGTTCCACTCCACTGGTTGGTGGTAGACAGACACCCTATCGCGATCAACAGTAGCACTAACAGTATTCACGGCGGCAGCGGTAGCGAAAGCAGCAGCAGCAGCTGATACCGTAGCAAGCAGCTGACCAGTAAAATGGGAACAAGCGCGACACCGTAGGCTCGTCCAGCCGGCTACCGCAGGATGACACTGTGCCAGCTCGCTCGCTACTGGTCAATTGTGGATGAGTGCGGGAATAAATGAACATCTTATAATTAGTTTGTTAATGAGCGGCAGGCCATCGCTTTTTTGACCAGCATCATCATGATTAATAACAGCTACATCAGCATCAGCATTATCATGGTTTTCTTCTGTTGTTGTTATTGTTGTTGTACTTCATTTTCGTGACCACTGTTGATGAAATTATTCATTAGTCATATGACTCATATTGACGTACGGATCGATCATCGCCATCATTGTCGGTCATATAATTTTGTCAAAAAAACATTGCAGCTATAGCTGACGCAACAACATTAGCAATAATAATAATAATAATAATAATTAATAATAATAATAATAATAATAATAATAATAATAATAATAATAATAATAATAATAATAATAATAATAACGATAATAACAACAATGACTACTCTACTTACTTAAACGTAAGTAAGTAGAGTAGTAATAATACACCCCTGTTTCCAAAAAAAAATATTATTATTATTATGGCTTGCACTTCATTGACGTCGACGACGACGACGACCCCAGCTCGCGCATGATCCGACGCGCGACATTGTCGTCGTGCTCGGTCGGCAGCGACCGCAGAAATGAACAACTTGATCCATTCTGTCCCTCCTACCTTGCACTCGGCCCTCATGCTATGCCCCCGCTTGTGCGTCTTTGGCATCACTGAGAAGAAGGTGTGAAAGACGAGAAGGCGAAGGACAAGGAAAACACGGCCGGTGAGACAGGAAGTGCGTCCTCCAGGTGGAGTAATACGCGTTATAGCCGCAGCATCAGCAACAACAACAGTAACAACAACATGAGCAGCTGCTTAGTAGTAGTAGTAGTAGCTACTTTTTTTTTAGACGGAATTACTACGGCAGCAGTAGTAATTCCGTCTATGAAGCAGTGTGAAAAGCAGTTCCGTGGACTCTGTTAAATCTTGGCCGAGGGTCAGTCCGAAAACTTTACTTTAGCAGTAGCAGTTCAATTCGTTTCAGTGAATGACACAATACAGACGGCAAAACTGCAAGACTGAATGGCTTGCACGGCGCTTGCACTGACCGTGAGAGTAGCGGCAGTATTAGGTTGAAAAATCAAATTAGCAGTGGCCCTTCGTCGTGCAAAACGACGACTTTGGGGACGCCTATAGCGCCTGCGTTCATATCGTCTCTAAGCTAGTCTCCTACTGTTTCAGGTCTCGCGCAACGACAGCAACAACAACAACAACAACAAGAACAACAACAACAACAACAAGAACAACAACAACACATAACGTGATTGTGCTACATCTGCGGCGGCTGCTGCTGCTGCTGCTGCAGTAATAGTAGTAGTAGTAGTAGTAGTAGTACATGTAATAGTTTTCTAACTAGTCATAGTAAACTCGGCAATAAACAAGAGATCTACAGGTCTACGAAACAAGCAACTGCGCACGACGTTCGAACTGCGACGACGACGACCGTCGCCACACGACGCGAATGACGTCTCCTCGATCATCTCGTGCGGTCGTTGTTGTAGTTTGAGCTGTGTCTCTGCGCCAGTTCGAATCTTGCCTGCTGCTATTGCTGCTACCGCGGTTGCTGACCTGCGGATTCTGTATGTCAAGTTGAGCAACGTGCGAGAGCTGTGGCAGCTCTGCGCTCTGACGCTGTTGCCACTCATAATATCTTAAGTATAAAAATCATGCACACGGCCGTACAGAAAAAAAAAATATATATATATATATATGATAGATACATATATAATATATATATGAAATATATATATGAATAGTAAAAGAAAAAAGTATGTACATAGTATATGACTAAACACTCCGGCGTCTCCACAAACGCACACACACCCGCGCGTGACGTTTTTCCGAGAAGGTCGGCTGCATCCGAACCTGTGCGCGGCTGGGCAGGAAACAATTTTCTACCCACCGTTCGACCGACCGACCGAATGCATACCGAGCAGTCGTCCACCACCCATTCACACAACAAAAACACACACACCCACATCATACACACTTAGACCGACAAGAGGCGCTCATCTAGGGCTCACGGGCTGGTGGCCATGCGCAGGACAACCAGCTGCGTAGACCAGCTCCAGCTGGCTCCAGCTGTAACGACGAGAGGTCTGTCAGTAAGTCGCTCACGTCATTACGCGTCAAATCATACTTCGTCTTAGAAGCATACTGCATATAGCAACTGCTGCTAAAGACCGGCAAACTATGACCTAAGTTGATGCATGTCACGTATATTTTCACTGCTTTAATAATATTTATTTAAATTTATAAAACAAAACAAAAAACAAAAAAACAAAAAAAAAAAAATATATATATATATATATATATATATGTGTTAAAATAAATCGAGGAGACGGAAGTCTTTACTTATAAAATATATATTACCATATATAATACGCATGTGGTATATGAACTACCTCAATTAAATAATCCAACACCAATTATCCTACTACCAAAAAGTGCTGGGAGGAAATGTTTCGCATATATGTGTTCACTCACTATATATGCATATATATATTCATATGTATATATATATATATATATATATATATATATATATAGATACATATGTATATATATATATATATATATATATAATAACTGATGCATACATATACACCTTTGTTTTAACGCAAGTGTTGTGCAATGAGTGACAATGGCGTTGGCGAGATGACGCACCTGCAAAGCGAGACGACATCGAGAAACGAGAAGATTTTGAGTAGCAGCTCCTTGGGCAGCCTCTTGTTGATGAGGCCAACCTCAAGCGGAGGGTGTTGAGTCCGGCCATTGGCCGAAGCTGTAGCCACATTTGTCGTTGTTGTTGTTGCGGTCGTTGTTGTTGTTGCTGCTGCTGCTGTTGTTGTTGTTCCTCCCCCCATTGTTGTGGTCGATGTTGTCATTGCTGTTGTTGACGACGAGTTCGAGGATGAGCCACTGCTGCTACCACCGGAGCCGCCCGTGGTTCCGGCTTTCGATCCGTTGGCTAGCGACAACGCCAGAGATCCTCCACCTCCACCACCACCACCACCACCAGCACCTCCTGCCGCGCCGTTCTGCTGACGCCCATCGGGGCCTCCCTCGGGGGACATGCTCCTTTTGCGGCCCTGCCGCTGCTCACCCATTTCAATCATGATCCGTTCACTGTGTCTGTCGTCTCTCGCTTTCGCGCTCTCTCTCTCTCTATCTCTCTCCCGCTCTCTCGTTATCTGATGATTGAGCTTCACGAAGTCGAGGACGATGCTTCGCCGAAACGACACCAACTATCCTCGGCCACCTTCGTTTCTCCTTCTTAGCGACTGCGACGACGACGACAACGACGACGACGGCGATCCCAACAGCGCTGGGGACGACAACCCCAACGGGGGCACCACCATGAACACTGTGTGGGTTTGACCCCCCACCCGACCACCACCACCACCACCACCTCGACAACACCTACAACTAGAAACTACACAGCTGACACTGCATCATCGCAACAGCAGCACCAGCAACAACATACAGAAGAAGATGACGAAAATGTATGAGACGGTGCACAGCAACAGCAACAACAACAGCACAAGATCGCGAAACAAGCGAATAAGACACACAACAACGATACCGATGACAACGAAGAAAATCACATATCAACAACAACGAAAAGCAGAAGAAGTATATCAGTCACATCACCAACAACTGCTACAACCAGCATTATTCGCTATCATCTCATCACCACTAATTACATGAACAAGCAACAGCAGCAACAACAACAACAAAAACAACAGCAACAACAACAGCAACAACAACAACAACAAAAACAACAGCAACACTAAGTATCACACGCCACTGGCACTCATCCAGTCCAGAGATACTGGCTGGAACAACTAGCAGCCTTAACGTTCACGTTCACTCACGCACTCACTCACTCACTCACTCGACGTCCGTTCTCATCATGGATAGATCTTGATTGACAAAATTATAATGATGATTGATTTACTCTATGATTGAGTAGTACTTCTACGACTACTCCTACAGAGCACTTCGGATCCCACAAGCTTCGGACACCACTTGACAGCGATACTCGACTATAGGGAATAAGAAGAACAAGCGGTGCTATCCATGTTGTTTGGTGGTGCTTCGGCTGCTGTTGCTGCAAGTGGTGGTGGTGGTGGGTAGATCCATGATGACAGAAGATCTATAGAGACGCACAGATGATGCTGATGACGTCGGCAACAACAATAATGACAACAACAACAACAACAACAACAACAACCAGAAACAATAACAGCAACAACCAGAGCAGCAAGTACAACAACAATCAGAGCAGTAACTACAACCACAACAGCAGCAGTAGGCGCAACAACAACAACAAAGATAAGCACAGCAACAACGACGGTTCTACGATGATTGGTACCAATAGCACTCGATCTAAACTGAACTCTCCCGCTGAGCGAACTCCACGTACAGTCACGCAGCACAAGAGATACACACACACACTTACACCTAATCGCCCCGCCCGTACCTATATTGGCACGTATCGGGCGTTTTTTTCTCTCTCTCTCTCTCTCTCTCTATATATATATATATATATATATATGCGTGAATAAATGTGTATATATATATATAATTTTGAAAGCACGCACGCACTTTGGTGAATCACTCATCAGACAGTTCCTCTTGCTTGAACGTCTCTTCTGAGGGCAAAGCGACCGATCTTGCAAAAAGGACAACAACGATCAAGACGATCACGAACACGACGATAAGGCCAATGTCAACAACCACTAATCACACTCACATACACTGACTGACTGACTGACACCCACAACAACAACAAGGAGAAAACTTAAAGAGAAGGAAAAAAACAATAGCAACAACAACACAAGACGGCAGAAGAAGAAGAAAATTAATTAACCCGTCTCCAACCCCGTCGTAGACATTGGTGACGATAGTCGATGTCGTAGCAGCGATGACGGTGTTATGTTTTGGGACAAATTTACAGAACTCACACACACACACAGAAGAACAACGCAGAGGTTCATTTGTTACTCTCTCTCTCTCTCTCTCTCCCTTTCTTTCTTTTTCTTGATTTGAGTATCTCTCTGTGTGTGTGTGTTTCTTTAGCTGACTCAAAATCGAAGACGACACTTCGATACTACTACACACCGGACATCGAGCGAGCAAATAACTCCAGATGTAACCATCCGCCAGCGCCTAACCAGCTAGCCACAACAGTAACATTGGCACAACAAGAACCCGAACAACATCATCAGTACCAGTAGCAACATCAACAGTAGAAACAACAAGAACAACAACAGCAACAGCAACAACAGCCACAACAACAGCAACAACAACTCCACAATCTCTCTACCTATCTCTGCAATCGAGAGTGCGGCGGAGCAACGGCAGACATTAGACAACACCAAGCATTCTGTATTCAGTCTGCAGTCCAGCAGGCCGTAGCAAGCAGCAGGCAGGCCACAGGCAGGCCTGCTTTTTCCCTGTCTTCCGATACTCTCTGCGTTGTTTTTCGTCGTTTGCTCTTCCCCGTTTTACTGTCTCTCTCCCCCCCTCTCTCTCTCTGTCGCCTTTTCTCTCTCCCACTGTCTCTCCCGATCTCTCGGTCGGTCGCTCTCCACTTTATGCCTCGCACTTTTTGCTATGTATATCTTCCTCGCGCAGCAGCTTTCCCCCTCTTTCTTTCTTTCTTTCTTTCTTTATCTATATTTCTTTTTTAGATTTCTTATTAGATTTTATATATCCCACTAATTTGTCGTCACTATTTTCCTAGCTTTTTCTCTCCTCTCACTGGCTGGTTCACCCTCTGTCCCTCCGTCCCCCCTCCCCGCCTGTCCGCCAGCCATCTGTATTTCTGTATCTCGCCCTCGATTTCCTGTCGTCGTGGTCGTCGTCGTCGTTGTTGATGTGTTTCTCCTCCTCCTCCTCCTTGTCCTCTTCCTCCTGAGGGCCGCCCTCACCCCTTCTCTCCTATGACGATTTTGTTCTGTCTGTTTGTAGTCGCCGTAGCTGTCGGGTGTTGTTAGGCCGTGGGTGGGTGGGTGGGTTGCTTGACTGGTCCGTAGTGTGTTTGACGGTTACCGTCTGACGTCGTAGTCGTCATGCGTAATAATTCGTGGTGATGGTGCGGTTTGTTGTTCGGCGACGACGACGACGACGACGACGATGGCGGAGATGATGGTGGTGATGTCTTTGTTGTTGAGGCTCGCAGTGGCACATCGATAGATAGATAGTAAGATACAAAGATAGAGACATAGATAGATACAGAGGTAGACCCATAGATAGATTCAAAGGTAGACCCATAGATAGATACAAAGGTAGACCCATAGATAGATACAAAGGTAGACCCATAGACAGATACAAAGGTAGAGAGACAGACGAACGGACAGACGTATATAGATAGATTCGTAGATAGATATATAGATAGATTTGCTCTTTCTTAACAGCAGCTGCCGACTCTGTCACTGCAATCGGTGGTGATGGTGGTGGTGGTGGTTGTGGCAGCGGCGACGCAACGAACTGCTCTGCTCAGCTGATTGGTTGTGCATGACGTGATGGTGCTGCGAACCCCCCAGGGTGACCAGGGCCGGAAAAGACGCTCAGCCGTCCGTTCGTCCGACCGACCGCCCGCGCGGCCGCCTCAGCAGCATAGAGCACGCAGGTGGAAGAAGATAAGAGAGTTTGTTGACGCACACTTGTACGACAAGAACAGCTGCTGCTGTTGCTGCTTCGGCGGCCAGCTGGCAACGACGACGACGACGACAATAACAGCAGGAAGAGCAACAGAACAGCTGTGCTCACTGGACTTATTATTATTATTATGACTAGAGTTGTCCCTTGTGTGTGCGTGTGTATGCGCGATCGACTGATCAATAAGCAATAAACAAAGAGGCAGATCAATGAGCAATAAACAGACGGGCAAATCAATAAACAACACACAGATTGGCGGGCGGGCAAACAGGAAGACTCGCACAAAGGCAGGACAATTGCGCAAAGTGAAGTCGATCGAGGCCGAAGTCTCTGTCAACAACCTTCTAGCGTCTAGAATAAGGCACCTTCACCGCCACCACCACGGCGAATAGATGAAGCCTTACTTTTTGTTGTAACCGCCGTCTTGTTGTTGTTATTGCTACCAATCTCTACCGCAGCAGTTGTTACATATAAGAAGTTATATAGAAAAAGAGTTGCACCAACAGCGACACATCGAGAGTCCAGCATCATATACATGCGTGCGTATATGAGGATCGCGATGAGGATCCTCACAGTTCATCAGCATCATAATGAGCAGTAAACTTACCACACTACTAAAAGCTATCTAATGTTTTCTCCAACTCGAGCAAACACATGAGCAAACGACGCTCTATAGCTATGTTGTCGTTTTGTTCTGGTCGGCGGTGAGCGTCGTAAATGGTCATCTTTATATCACATCAATCGTCATAGCCGTAGTCGTCGTCGCTTTCTGTTTGATGTGCTTATTTATTATTTTTTTCCTCCTCGTTTTGTTGTCCTTCTCTTCGCGCCTATCGAGAGACAGCTAGGGCGAGATATTTCGAACGAACACGCGCCTCTGATGGAATCCTTCTTTCTGCGCCTTTACGGCCGCTGCTTTAACGTTTTACAAGCTATTTACCAGCTGCGGCGTCAGGCGGGTTCCGCCCGCTTAGATCCCCAACCATTGATCCCAGCGCCTTCAGCGATTCAGGACACTTTTCTAGTATAGTATCTTGATTGATTACTTGATGTCACCAGCAGTAACATAAGCACATCGACAGCTACAGAACAGGTCGCACGCAGGCAGCGACAATTCAACGAGGCTGAGAAGAAGAAGAAGCTGCAAATAAAGTTTTCGATCGACTGCTATAACGATGACGACGACAACAACAACAACAACTGTGATTATTTTACTATCATATGATATTTTTTTAACTCCAGCAGAAACACCTAGCTGTAAAGATAGAAGAAGAGATTTCCGCCTGGCTCAGCTATACCACCACCACCGGCAACAACAACAACAACAACAACAACAAAACAATAGCAGCAATTTCGACAAGAACAACAACAAAGCTCCTCGAGCAGATAATGCAAATAAATATAAATGAATATGGACAGACGGGCCTCAGTTATCGTTGTTGTTGTTGTTGCTGCTGCTGCTGCTGCTAAAAAGACGTAGTGCTATTATAGAACACTTACTAATACTTGAAGACTCTAAGTAGGATGATTTGTATCTTCATAACAGGTGAAAAAGGTCATGGTGGATACCAGCCTGTTGTTGCCATTGCTCTAACGAGTACAAGTTGATACTATATCGAATGGTGAGCTATTCGCCTACGTACGCCTTCAAATAGTGTTTTCCTTGGTCGCGCATCACCGCGTCACCACTAAAGAGGTCAATGATCGAAAACGAACTACATCTAGCAGGCGGATACAGCCTGCGGAGAAGAGAGGTGAGCGAGAATTGCAGATTGCGAGAGCATTACTGGCGACAGAAATCGACGAGGCAACAAATAGAGCCAAAGATGACGAAGGGATAACGTAGCAAAAATATGTGGTAGCTGATAAAAACAATATAGCTAGAGGAGAAGCAGAAAGGAGCCCCTGCACACAAACAATCCACCAAACACAACAAGAGGCGCAAACCCGAGGCGCTGCTGAAGTTGCAGAGAGAGAGGAATATCTGGCGGATTTAGAAGATAATGCCAATGTAGATGTATGCCGTTCAGCAAAAATCAAAATCATGACACTTTCCTCACTCACCATGCATCCTATCCGATCCGACACAACGACATTTCAATCATTCCTATATGATTCCTATACGATGTACTTTCAAAAGCAGAACTTTTGGTGATGTTTGATTCCGCCGTGTATCGAACTGAATTATTCACACATAGCAATCATGCAGCAGCAACACCGCGAACGCGAGTATACGCATACATACATTTCGAATCGCGCGATTTGATTCCTACCTGTACATGGTTTCTACCTATACGAGGTCAACGTACATATACTGGACGTTCACGGCAGCGGCCCGGCGCGCTTCTCCATTTATCGTCCCGGAGATCGTTGCCCTTTCATTGAATGGTTATCGCCTCATATCATGGTGGTTAGTCAGCCGAAGACGAAGCGATCGCTAATTTCGCGCGCAGAAACGTATTCGATCGGACAATGACCCTAGCTACGCAGCGGTGCTACCGGGCTAGGTAGCAGCCCGGCAAATAGAGAGCGAGCAGTGTGTTGCCTTTTGTAATTGTCTTGTTTGGAATGCGAGCTCCGCACCTGTCAACGTTTGCGGCGGTTGCGCTTCTCGAACGAAGATCTTCGAGAACAATTAATGGTAGAGAACGAAATGGGGGTGAGGTGAGGCAGGTAGGGCCCGCAGCAAGTCTAGATTTTTTTTTAGATTTTCTATAATGCCCTGGCCTTTTTTTCGATTTTCTTAATGGCCGTGTACGTTTTTTTCATAGCATGGCAAATTTTTAATCCACTCCGGCATTTACCTTGTACAGATTGAAAACCATGCAAACCAATTTAAGAGTGACCGCTCTGGGTGTCGAACCCAGTCCTCCCGAATGCAAGGCAAAGGCTTTGCCACTAAGCCATCCTGCTCTGGTAGATGAAGAAGAAAAGAAGAAGACATTCGACTCAGATATCATCCATAAGTATACAGGCACACAACGACGAACCCGAACTTACAGCCGAAGATGTGGAGCGACGCTGCCAACTGCGCGAGGCTGGCGTAGGAGAGAGGGTAAAGTGCGCGCTCTACTCCATTCGAAGTCGACGAAGCAGACGACTGTGGCCAGGCGAGGCGAAGCAACGCCATAGAATGTTCGCTGGCTCATACGCGCTCATTTGTCGCGCTCACAAGATGGCACTCACTCAACACTTACACAGCATACAACAATGGAGAATGAATTGACAATCAATACCAACAATTAATTTATTCATACACAACAGCTAGAATCGAATTTAGAGGCGTTGATTGAACAACATCTGCATATTACCACCATCACCACCACCACAACAACCGGAACGCGACTAGAACGCCCATATGTTCGAATGTTAGTTGCCTGTTTATCACCTTTTTTTTGCGAAAAACTAGCGAACCCTCTGACTGACAGAGAAATCAGCTGACGACAAACGCGTCATCTATGTTTCATTTGTGACATTTTGTGTGTGTCGAGGTACATTTCGTCTGCTTGCTCCGAAACCACAGAGTTATTCAATCGGTACTGTCCGGAACAGAAATAAAACAAAACAATAACAACAACAACATCAGCAACAACAACAACAAAACAGCAGCGGCAGCAGCAGCAGGCATTTTTGCCATTGTTGTTGTTGTTGCTGTTATGTTGGGTAGGTGACGTCTGACGGCAACAACAGTGCTGGTGGAGTACGGAACTCCGAAAGGGCTTTTGGAATCGGTGTTTCTTGCCAGCAGAGGGTCAGATTGTCGCTAAGCGACTTTTAGAATGAGAGTTAAGCCAGTTGAAGGGGTAAAGGTAGAGAGAGAGAGAGAGTAGTGGTGCGTAATAATAGCTAGACGGTGGTAATAAGGACGGTGGTAGCTGTTTAATAAACAGACATCATAGTAAGATCGAGTTAATTCAATGAACAGATAGCGAGATTTACCTGTTTGACGAAAGCCATTGTGTTTTACATACGTATGCAGCGGCAGAGGCGGAGGGGGCGGTGATTTTTACATGTATTGTACATGATTAATGCGGTGTGAATCGCGCCGTTGTTTTCGCTAGGCCATTTCTTTCGCTTCGGCTCTGCCCACGGCTTGGCACGTTTACAACACAAATGTTTTACTTCTGAGATCTGATTCTGAGAGTGGAATTAAATCAATTACCCGCATACAGTTGCGTACATCTATCTGTATGCGCTTGTGTGCGCGCGTGTGTCTGCAGGTGTAGTTCTCCGACACGGTTCGACAATGCAAGAAAAAACAAAAGAGAGATCAGCCAACAAAACCCGTCGGCTTCGACCATGTGTCACTTACTCTCAGCCGCTGTCAGTTCGGGATGTCCCTGCTGTTGTTCTGACTGATTAAGTCTGATATTGGTGGTGGTGGTGGTGCAGCCTGTGTGTGAGTTACGGCCTACCTGGTGGAGACAGACAGAGCGAAACAGAGCGAAACCAGTACGACGATGAGCTGTGCAAACGACTGTTTGGTGTGTTGTTGTGGTGGAACTTTTTGTCGTTTTGAGGAACTGCTAGTTCTAATGCTCGTGACGGTATAGCCCAATAACGTTACATTGTAAACACGTTAACAACGACAACGACAATAACAACAACAACAAAAAGAACAACAGCAATATGTTTTTAATCTCGCGTCGAGGGGCGTCCGCGCTGGTCGTTCCGTTTGCAGGTAAATTATGCAGCGATTTGTCCTGCTACGTTTAATATATATATATATATATATATATATATAGGCCGCAACATATATACGCGGCCGTATATATGTTGATCTTTGTATAGTTTATCTTCATTATCGAACATTCGGTTTTGACATCCAGCATACTGTCCACAGATGTTTCCCCGTGTCGCTGTAGTACTGTTTCTGAGTAGGATATGTGCATGCCAAGTGTATTGTCAGTAGCTTTAGAGAAGAATCTCCTCGCGGGACACCTCGCGGGAGACTGTCGTCGGACAAAGAGGCGAACAACTGCGCATGTTCCACGGTCCAGATAAATGCGTTTTCGGAACTGTCAGATGTGCGACGTTTGACGGACGCAGCTGACGTCTTAGGGAGTCAGCCATGTCTTGTGTTTGGTTTTGGGTCAGCATTACATCGTTAGGTTTTCTGTTCGCGTGCGTCAAGTACAAGGATTAGATGTCGTCATGATCTAGCCTGACTGTTGTCGATGAAGAGAGATACCTGTACGGATACACATGACACATCTGTACGGATACACATGACACATCTGTACGGATACACATGACACATCTGTACGGATACACATCCGTACATATTTATGCTATATATGGTAGTCAGTCGTATACGGGTGTTTGATGATGATGATTGGAATGGTCAACATAATGTTAAAAAACAATTTCGTCGTTATGCGGCTATTACTTCTACTGCTGATTAATACGATTTCCGTAATTACAAAGCAGTACAACAGTCTCGAAGAGCCGTTTGTAGTACTACAACTGCGATACACTTTGTAGGCATATGTATATTACTGTTACGAATATAATTACTTTTCGTGTCGCATGCATGTTTCATGTTATGGTTGTATCCTAATGTTTGAATGGGTTAGCGTGGCATGGCGACAATCAGATACGAAGCTAAGGCGCCAATGCTTTACAGGACGCTTTTGTTTTAAATCGTTGCGAAAATCGTGCTAATTGGTTCTATATATATATATATATATATATATATATATATATATATATATATATACTGTTAAGTCAAGTCTGCGAGCGCACAGAACACATCAGAACATAGTTTGCCGGTTTCAATAAAAGTGAGGATGTTATATATATATATGGATAAATCGACTATAATAAATATAAATAAAATAATATAAATAAAACTGCTACAGAAGATCGGGAAGCGGAGATAAGCGAGCGGGTGATTTCCTCAGACAGCGTCTGTCGCTGGATGTGCAACGGGGCAATGCGGCCTCGGTTCGAGGAACCCTTCAGAAATGTCTGGTCCCTACACTGGACCCCCGTAATGGTGCACACGTTCGCAGGGACCCAAATGTCACGGTCCGACCGTGAATGATTGATTACACTGAAGAAATATATATATATATATATATATATATATATATATGCAAAAAAAAAGATTAAATGTTTGTGATCTGTTGCAGGCTGTCGTATGTTCCAGTTGGCGCTACGTCTACACATTGTCGCCGTGCTGGCGGCGCTTTGCGCGGTGGGCTCGCTGCTGGTCGGAGCTGCGTCCGACGATGGTCTTCCATCGTTATCGCTGTCGTCTTCATCTTCGCTCTCCGCCTCATCGACGTACCACCGATCTCCAATATCGCCCGCATCGTTCGACTGTCAGTGGTTCACGAAGCCGCGAGGTGTGATCAGCACGCCGAACTTTCCGCGGCCGTATCCGGTGCCGCTTCGGCTGTGCTACGTGATCAAGCGCGAGCCGGACACGCGCGAGTTACGGCAGAAGACCGTCATCTACTTTACGCAGTACTATCTGTTGACCGGCGTCAGCATCGACACGTACGACAACTTCGTCGGGTATGTCACACGTTCAGTCACAGTCAGAGTTACCCGCTCGTTGATAAAAAAAAAACAACACGAGCGACAGACAAGTCCGTAGCGCGCTCAACGAGAACTTCATTATATATATATATATATATATATATATATATAGTTGTTTGCCAGTGTACTAGTTACGTATATCTCGCCGTGTTGCTCAGTTACGTATATGTCGCAACAGTTGGTCCCGTTGAATGAGTGATCTAACGGTCACAGTGGCATTTCGTCCAGTCAAGTGTTGACCATCTCAGCAAAGTACCATATCTGCCGTGGACGGAGGCAGCGTTTCCTTCTTGTATGTCGAGGTCTAGACTTCACCAAAAAAATCCATATGATCTCTTGTCGTCAGATGCATTATTTAGAGATCGTTCACATAGTTTTTGGGCAGCGAAGTGTTGTCTCAGCCAATTTGCTGATTTATTTGATAGCATGGTTAATTCTACAAACATGTTTAGTGAATTTTACTGCCGAAACGCGTATCTTATAAAGAAAGAAGGGGGAACAATCTTACTATAAACGACGCTTCATGTGCAACAGATATTTGCTTGTATGTTTCAATTGTCCGTTGCATTTTCTACCTGTAGAAGAATTATAAGTTAACGACAAGGTAATCGACAAATGAGTCTCATAGATAACAGTAACAATTAATAAAAAAATAACAAGTAATTTTATTTGTTTGGTTGTTGCGATGAAACGATTGCGTTGATGTTTTGCCGCAGTTTCGACGACGACGCCTTGGGGAGTTCGGGGCGGGCGGTAATTTTCCAGCCAGTGGCCACGGAGCGGCCCACTGAGCTGGAGATTCAGTCGCAATTCGTGGTAATCACGGTCGATGTCGACAAGGTGACTGGTGTGAACATGCGCGTTCTTTACGACCTGCTTGACGTCTACGGTTTTAACATCACCTACGAGTTTATTCCCGATGCCCAGCCGACCCGATTGAACGGTAGCCAACAGGGGGATAGTGACCTGGAAAATGGATGCATATTGGATCATTGCAAGTAAGTAGAAGCAACGATTCAAGTGCTTTCACGCGTCAAGTCGTCACGCGCAACGTGGCATAGGTACGGAATCATACTACTAGGCCTAATGGAAAGGTATTTCTTATCGTCGTGTTGTGTTCTACTATATATAACTAGATACCGGCCAAGATAAACATCAACTTCATCTGCCGTCTGTACAGAATTTTCCACCGATTGTAGTCTTGAGATCGCTCGTATTTATTGAGTGCATACCTTATTGCTGTGCTTGCTGTCACCTGTGTCATCTATTTGCGATATCCAAGAGGGAGGTGACATCTCCCTTCGATCGTGTCTGCGCTCCTTAATTATTAATATGAATGACCGGGAGACACCATGGTGGTCGTGCCAGTTTAAAAATCGGAGAAGTGCTTAGGAAGCCAAAGTGCTGAGGTTGTAACATTTTGTATCGCACTTTGCAATTGCAGGTTTAACGGCTGGTGCGTGGCGGAAGCTAACTTCAGCAAGTACGTATGTGAATGTTTCCCCGGCTTCTGGGGATTGAACTGCCAGTATTCCGAAAAGTGCAACACCGATAAAAACCCCTGCAATGAAGGGACCTGTGAGCATCACATTGGTGGCTCCACTTCGGTGTGCTTCTGCAAACATGGCTATACAGGTAGGCTATTTATATAAGTAAATAGGGAAAACAGCCGTTTTTCGTCGAAATTTAGAACGGTTGGATTAATTGATTTACAGTCATGTAAACTCAGCCGAGAGTATCAACAAAGGATACGGTGCGATAGAAGGCGGTGGTTTTGCCTAGTTGCCTTCTTGAGTCAGCTGTACAGCTTTAAACAGACGGGGTTGCCTTTGCTCACATAAGCTATATATATATATATATATATATATATATATATATATATTAAACACATGAGGGCGCAGCATTCGTGGGTATACCCGTGGAGAGTATTTTTTTAACCCATATATCAGGTATCCCCACGGAAATACCTAAAGGCTCTGCTCAAGTTCTCATTTATAGCAGCATGTCTAGGGCGCCGTCCTGCACTGATGATAATTGATAGGCCGTGATGTCCCAGTTTATCGATGGGGTGATTACATTGACACTGATAAGGGTTAACTAGGTCTCCTCCTCTATATAGGCCTATTGCTATACGAGTCGTTTCGTCAACAAGTAGGGTACCTATGGGGACATTGGTAATCGCGTGTAACCAGGCGTCTTAGTTCTTGGCGGACACGGTGTTTAAGCGAGCTCTGATCGTGTCGTCGGCAGCCTCATTGAATAGGCGTAGATGCACCTTATTGTACAACGGGGCACTAGTCACGTTGATATAGTAAGTTGTCTGGCCTACCTTCGCACCGGACCTTAAGTTTCTCCTGGAGGTGGGCCGAGCGGTTTTTAAACTGGCCGGCTCCTGCTGTATCTAGGAGGGGGATTGCCTTGTTTTTTACGCTTAACATTGAAAAGACTGGCAAGGCCGGCCGGGGTCATTAAATCCGGGACCCCAAATTCTCCTTTGGAGACGGGTACTAATGTTTGCTGCCGTGCGCAGGGTGGCAAAGATTTGCTCAGCAAGAACTTAAGGGTAGGTAGACGTTGTCAACTCGTTTATATATATATATATATATATATATACATATATGTATATGTATATATATATATACGTCATCGTTAATTTTGTCGTTTTTTCTATGTGCAGGACCGCATTGTGACGTGCGCATCGTCGAGGACCAATGCTCGGCGCGGGGCTGTACGAAGAAGCAAATGGGGTCGTGCACCTATACCAAGCAACGAAACAGCCGTTGTGAATGTTCGGCGGGTAACCGGCTGAAAGGCTGCGACTGCGAGCCGGGCTGGCGTCGTGCGATCGACGCGCTTGCTGACCCCGCCGCCGCAGGTGTCTGCGAGAGGGTCGACGTAGCTTGGCTCCAGTGGCGCATCACTGGCGACAACCTCAACGCCGATGAGCTCACAGGTTAGCGGAAACCCGATCACAAAGACCCGGCCGGCTCGCTGACGTAGTTGCAAACGCATCTCTATTTATTACTCCCCCCCTGCCCGGGCCTCTTTACCTATCTATATTTTTATATAATTTTATATGTATATTTAATTAGGTTTCATGTATTTTTAATCATCGTAGTTAGTTATTATTTTTTTTTATTTATAGGTTATTTCTCTTTCACTTCTCAAATTGCCGGTAAGTTATTACGAATTGAGAACCAGGGTGCAGCCATCAATCAGCGCGATAAGTGTTTGTTGTAACGCAGATATTAATGAATGCGACCATTAGTAGTATAGGTTTAAAGCATTTAGAAGACCAGGTAGGCATGTATTATTGCGATCGCGATAAATATTTAATTTGGCAAAAACAGTACGAACAACAGCATTTCCCAACAAAAGTCTGATAGTCTGCTTTTAAGGTTATTTTTTTGGTTGTACTTGCCAGACAACATACAAAAAACAGATCGTCTGTATCCTTTGAGTTTCCGATGTTCTTATACACGTTTCTTGTGTAACGACTTTGGATCGACCTAGGCAATATTCTCGAACAAGTGCAGGTGCGGAACGTCACCGTGTTGGCGGCGTCCAAGGGGTTACTCCGCTTCCAGCTAGTTGTAGATCGTGGCGGAGTGGACGCTGTGATGCAGTCGCTGTTACAGATTGGCAGGCGGTTTGAGAGCAGCGACGTGTTCCAGGAAGACGATCTAACCATATCGGCGCTTGTCTCGAACAAGCCACTTCCTGTTCGTGAGGGGATTGAGCCCGTAGTGTTGTCTTGCGTGTTCAGAGCCCCCGAAGGTTTCCAGGTTCAGTGGTACAAGGTTTGTAGATAATTAACAAATATCTTAGCAAACCGAGAATATATATTCTGTGTGGCTGGCACATACATTTGTTCTCTTTTTTATCGATTTAGACTCGAGCCTGCATACTTTAAGAAGAATCACTTTCAGCTGTCGTGTAACTCTTGGACTCGTACTGCCAGAGATACCATCCATAATAATATTCATCACCATCACAGCAAGTGTTTTTTTTGGACATTCGGTGAGCCAAATAGGGAGGCCGTCCTCAAGAACTGCGTAGGGCGTTATACCATATGAGCATGCGACCATATCTTCCATACAGTTTTTGGCAAGATTTATGTCGGCTGTTTTTGTGTTTTTTACATAGGAAAGCTACACCTATTTTTAAGTAATTAGTATATATATACTTATATATATATATATATATATATATATATAATAGTATATACATATATATATATAATATATACTACACATCATTAGTATATATACATATATATGCATACATAAATGTGCTGTTTCCTGCAGGATGGCGCTCCAATAAAGCCATCTGTTGGTCCGGGCAACCTATGGCTAGAGCACGGCCAGCGGACTCGTGACGGAGTATTGACGTCCTATCTCGGCCTCGACCGAGTCCAGTACATCGACAAAGGCCGCTTCACGTGTGAGCTGAGGCACGGAGATGAAGTACGAACTCGTAGTTTGCAGATGCTGATCAGTATGGTGCCTGGCGGCCACATCACTCCATTGGCGCAGAGCGTTCAAGTGGGTCGGCGGCACGAATTGACGTGCACACTTCGCGTGTTGTGAGTGAATTGTTGCTCTGTTTACTAATTGAAGTTCGTTTTCTAACGAAACGGCTCAAGGGTTTTTCGTTTGCAATTTGAAAACTCGATAACATCTCGCTGTGGCACATTAGTTAAACTAGCTTCCTTTCAGAAATGGTTGTATGTGCATTATATATATATATATATATATATATTAGACGTCAAATGTGCTGTCACACGTGGTGTCACTGAAATAACTCACCGATCTTATCAGTGAACTTACTAGGTTGATACCCTTTTTCGATGCATTGAGTGTTATGTTATTTTATATGTTCTCGTCATTGTGCGGTTTGTTTTATACGCTGTATACAGAGATAAGGTGCAATACAGGTGGTTCAAGAATACGATACGTGACGAGTCGGTCGTACGCGGAGGCCCAAAGAGCATCACGGCTGGACCGGAGACGCAACTTCGTAAAAAATGGGTTCGAATTGCAAGTAAAGGCCAGTTGTCTGATCCGGAATTCGTGGAGAACTTCTTTCCAGCCCATTCGCGTTTGGTCATTCCCGCAGTGTCCTCATACGCCGAGTACCAGTGTCAGATTGAGGATTTGTCCGTCACCACAGCCGTTTATGCACATGTGTTTCCCTACGACTGTAAGTATATATATATATATATATATATACAGGGTGTTGCGGGAATATTTGAAGCTCGATATACAGAATTGTAGAGCTCGTTAAAGCAAATATTTTTTCCAATGGAACATGGTCTCTGAGAAGTCTTGTTTCGGAGTGAGAGTGAAATTACTAACAATTTGTGACACTGGTGTTTTTGCCCGACATAGGAGCACAAAATGTGCTGTTGCGAGACAACCAGTGTTCGTGTTCGTGATAAAATTCTGCTCCATCTGAAGAATATGCAAGGCCGGTCAGAAAACGCGACATGGTCGCTTAAAAGTGAATTCGCCAAAAATAAAGTTATTTATTAGCGTTTACGCTAAATACTTTAGAATCATAACCCTATAACCATTCACAGCGCTCTAAACGGACACATTCAGCCAATGCGCAATTCATGGCGATCATTTTGGTACCAAACATATGTCCATGCGAGCTGTGGTTGCGGAGTAATTACGATTTTTCGGAGGGCATGTCCAGGTTAAGTGCATGAAAAATGACGCGCTGCGGCTGTCGCGCGACACATCGGCGGTAGTGAACGTCGCCACACAGTCATTTTACATGCACTTAATCTGGACATGCCCTCCGAAAAATCGTAATTACTCCGCAACCAAAAGTTTGGTACCAAAATGATCGCCATGAATTGCGCATTGGCTGAATATGTCCGTTTTGAGCGCTGTGAATGGTTATAGGGTTATGATTCTAAAGTATTTAGCGTGAACGCTAATAAATAACTTTATTTTTGGCGAATTCACTTTTAAGCGACCATGTCGCGTTTTCTGACCGGCCTTGCATATTCTTCAGATGGAGCAGAATTTTATCACGAACACGATGGTGTGCTTAGTTTCTGTCTAGGAAGACTGGTTGGCTCTCAACAGCACATTTTGTGCTCCTATGTCGGGCAAAAACACCATTGTCACAAATTGTAGTAATTTCACTCTCACTCCGAAACAAGACTTCTCAGAGACCATGTTCCATTGGAAAAAATATTTGCTTTAACGAGCTCTACAATTCTGTATATCGGGCTTCAAATATTCCTGCAACACCCTGTATATTGGTTTGCCTTATTTTTTCCTTGTGTTGTAACGTAGTTGTTTGATCTGGTTAGCGACGTGTCACCTAGCTGGAAGTGTGTTTATTGTTGTTGGAGTTTGACTGCGTGGAACTCTAGTAAAAAAGTTAGTTATTGTGCGTAGGAGCTCAGAGTTGTGTATATACCCGTATATATACTCGTTCGGCTGGATCAAGTTTGCACAATTTATGATTCGATATTATATACGCAATTTATTGCGTCTGCTAGTGTGGTTGAGTTTGCCTTTTAATATTGAGCTGGAGCTTTCTTTTCTCTTCTTTTTCATCATAGGCTGTATAATATTTGTAGTGCTTAATGATTCGCTTTTGTTGCGCTTTGGTTTTCAGCCTCGTCCCAGTTCTGTCCTTCGGAGGAATGGATGGGCATTCATTGGAATCGAACAGTGTTGGGCGGACACGACGTTCAGCCGTGCCACTTACCATGGGGACTAGCAAAAGGCGACGCCCGACGACGCTGCCTTGCACGTGAGGGCTCTGATACGCCTCGATGGGAGGTACCTGATTTCTCAGAGTGTGCCTACGACGAGATCTACAACATACGGAAGCAGGTAATGCGGGTATATGCCATAATGCTTGTCCCTGCTGGTCTCACTGCTGGAGTTTGCTTCACGTGTAGTTTCATCATGCCTATGCGAATCTATACTACCAACTGACATTCGGTGAAACCAATGTATATGTATTTGGATGAACTCTACGAATACCGGGAAGACGCGACTTTGGGTGCCACAGTCATTTGCCGTCTTTCCCACCCTACCCTGCCAACCGATATAATCATTATTATTGCGTGTCGTCACTAATGTTGATCACGTTACTTTTTCTGACTGGTTGCTCTTGCTTGGCTTCTCAGGTCTTATCGCTGGCTCGGGGCTACCAGTTGACGACAGGCGTTAGAGCGTTACGCGCTCTGCGACGTTACATCGAGGCACGACACGGATCCCTTTTACCTGGCGAAGGCAATCACATCATGGAGACGTTGCACGAGATCCTCGATTACGAGCAAAGTCTGCCCCCCGATCACCCAGAGCGCTTTGAGCGAAAGGAGGCGCTACAGCTATTTGTCGATTGTGTTGCTATGACATTCGATGTTGGTAAGGGAACTAGAGGCCAGGTGGCCAAAACTGAGAGCGAGAACATAGGACACCTTCATGTGATCTTAACTGTTTAACACGAATGCTATCGGGTTGCCGCTACCAATAACGAGAATGCAGAATAGACACAACAAAGCGGAACGCAATTTTGTCGAAGCTGAAACAAAGTAGGATGGAAAGACTCGTATGCTGTGATACTATTCTCAATCGCGGTGAACGGTCTGCAGTGCGAAGAATTGATTTGCAACGATTGATGATCTTATTACCCTAGTGGGTATAACTGACGCCTTGCTGGCAAGTGGTTTAGGTCCTCTAATTCGTACACAAAACGTGTAACGCCTTAAAAGTTATAGTACCTTTATTTTTCTGGAGTATTGTGTTGGCTATATATATATATATATATATATATATATATATGTGGTTAGCCCTAACGTAACCTAGAATGTAGGGTTATGTTAAATAAGAAAATCACCTTATGATAACTTTTTTTATGTGAAGTTAGCATTCCATAAAGTGGATTCATTCATAGTTTGGGAAAGCAGGCAATTATAATAAGAGACTTTACGCTTGCTTACGTTTTTCTGTTTGCAGCAAATTCTGTTTTGGATGAGCGGTTCTACGCGAAACTTAACGAGATGATCCCGCAGTTTGTTGTGAACTCTCTAGGCGGGGAACCGCCAGACACCGACTTTCGATACAGTCATCGGTTGTTCGGTAATTACCTAGCCGTATTGCGTGGGTATTGTTGGTAGGAATTGGTAGATCATGCAACGCAGGGCGGCATATTAGTCCGTGATTTACATTTCACTTTGATATATTCTCTTGTATAATCTTTAATATTCAAACCACCATATCGGTATAAACCTAAAATTTGAAGTTAAAAAAAAACTGTTATATGTGTTTTGGCCGGTTGGCAATATTTTTGATATTAAAATTCCACAGATATATATGCTCGCGTATTCAAGGTCAGAGTTCCGCCTGAGGGCTATGTTTCCATTTACGAGGCCGCGTTGGATGACGAGCAAGTCTCCGGATATCTTGTCCGGTCTCGCAGGAAGTCAGGTCAGTTATGCACATGAACCCCCAAGTATATGGCTCTAAACGTTTACTTGTAATGAATGTATATTACAGTAGCCCAAATCATGTTAAAGTTTAAATCCTAATTGTTGGCAGGCCAGGAGTTTTTGAACCAGACATCTTGTGCCATATTGCTTGTGTGAGATTCAATGCGAACACGCCTCTTTTAAAGCCAAAGGGAATTTACACACAAGGCTTCTTACGGATAAGTCAATTGAAGAAAAATCAAAACCGTTCGAGTTTCGCACTGTTGGTAATGACATTATTTTTCTTCGCAGTTAGCGGCACGCTCTCCAGGCGAATTTATTATTAAAAAGGTATTCAAAGTGAATGCCTCCGCACTCGTTTGTACGCTTGTTCGTTCGCCCGCTATCCAAAGTTTTCGAGAAAAGTTTGTGCTTATGAGGGGATGAAAGGTACCTTGAAAGAATCAGCTAGGTTCTCTTCGCTTAGCCAGTTCGGTTTTAGGAAATCGCGGCCAATAGAGATGGCGCTGGCACACTTTGGAAAGAGATCAGCAAGACAAAAGAAAATTAGCAGGTCTGCCCCGCTGTCTTCCTAGACGTTGCGACTGCTTTTAATTGTTTACGCCACTCATTCTTCCTTCAAATGCTATAGTAATTGGGACGTGCACCGATGACAATTGCTTGGCTCAGGTCATTCGTATCTGGAAGTAGATAGGCGATTAAGGCAGGACATATTGAATCCACATAGGAGGAAATTAATTTCGGCACACCTAAAGGAGAACCAAGCTTTGCGGCGATATACATACTGCCCTTATATGTGTGGAAGAAGCTATGGAGGCCTTCAAAGTTTTTGGTCTTGTTGTTAACGCGAGCAAGACCGATCTTTGCAATGCTCGGCAGAAACTGCAGTCTATTTGGAGCTTCCGTCATCGTGAAATTCGATCACTCTCGTCTGTGAGGGAATTCGTGAGCATATTGTGCAGCATATGAACATATGAAGTTGAAGCCAATATGCAAATATATGCCTATGTGTATAAATTAGTGTAAATATGTGTGTAAGTTTGTGTGAATATGCGCATTGAGACATTTCTCTAGTGGGTCTAGTAAGGCCTCACAGTTTGCCATGCAACCGCTAATCAAAGACAGAAGAGACTCCTCTACGATGAATTGTGATCTTGCTTTTCGGAGCCTTGCCTCTAACCGGGGCTTCGGGTTAGAGGCAAGGCTCCGAAGTTCTTGTTCTTTCAAGTAATCTTTAATGTAGACGTGTGTAGGTTGCTTGTATTGCCTTCGCGCAGGGGGGGCCAATTAGGCTTGTTAATTTAATTTGCATATCTTGTAGATGAATATCAAGCATGTCATTTGCATTGACAAAATTTGAACAATTCTGCATCGCTTTGTTGGAAGATGTACAGTCTCCGGGCAAACACAATCTCAATTCACGATTCAGTATAGTCGCCCGAATGTCTTTGAAGGTTTCCCTACTCGATTCTAATTTGGAAGAGCTGGAGCCAGCCCGTCGCGAGCAGTGGGAAAATTTAACGTTTCTACCTGTGACCAGCAGTCGATGGCGTCCCGATGAGGCTGCTGGTGTGTGTGATAAACAGAAAGACAAAAAACAGGTTATCAAGGACGGATCGACAAGCTCCAGTACATTGCATTGTTTAAATTGAACTGACACACTCCGGCTTGTTTTGTTTAGGATGGCTATTACTCAGCTACACACAGCCCAAATGTCGTTCTTGTTTGAACTTGGTTCAAAGACGTGAGAGAAACGAGGTTCGGCAATTTTTAAGGAAACGAAAATGAAGGAGCAACAAATCTGTATAAAGTTCTGTGTTAGTAGTGCAAATGCCGAGAAATTGGAGATACCTTATGGATCAGTTGTAACAGTATTGGCCGATATTTCATGCGTCAGTAGACTGGCAGCGAAATTTGTTCCAAAAATGTCGAACTTTCAGCAAATGAACGCCAGAAATGTGGATTTGCACTAGAGAGTGAATACAGGAAACGAGTCATGGGCATATGAATACGATATCGAGGCTAAGCCAAATCCTTCCAGTGGTGCTTCGAATTTCGAAGAGAGAGTAAATAAAAAAATTCAGACAGAACAGATCCAATACCAAGGTTATCTCGACTGTTTTTTTTTCGACTACAAGGAAATCATAAATCATCTTCTACGAATTTTTGCCATCTCAACAAGGAATACTGCCGCGAAATTTAAGAAAATTGCACGCGTGGTGCAGGGTGTGTGTGCTGGTGTGTTGTCGGGATAAAATATCCAAGAGTGATAATTTATGACAACAACACGCCGGCACACAAATCGTTACTGATTTCGAATTATTTGATGCAAAATTCTGTTTCTATATTTCTGCAACCTTCTTACTCGCCGGACCTGGCTCCTTGCCCATGTTCCCACGGATAAAAAAATTGAAGTTACAATAGAGGAGATAAAGAAAACATCGCAGGAGCAATGCCACTAGATTCCGAATAACACTTAAAAAACATTTTTGAAGAGTGGGAAGATGGCACAAGTGCTTTGCAGCGGGTGTAAGTTATTTTGAAGAGAAACACTTTGGCAGATTTAATAAGTATTTTGTCTTTATACATTTGAATCGTAACTTTTCAATCTGCCCTCGTATATTATTATGTTTATGCTACTTTTCATAATATAATTCCAGATGAAGGCCAAGTGATACTAAGCCTTTGGGTGTTCAAGTCACTGACGCAGGATTACCTGTCGCGCCTTGAGTGGCTGCAAAGTCAAGGTGATCGCAGACTTCGTTCCAAGATGGTAAACTTCCGGGCGGCGACTCGCTACACGAACGGATCGCTTCACTATCACAACCGCGGAGAACTTTACGTCAATTTCCGTATGATACCGGTAGGTGGTGAATCTTTGCGGTGTGTTGAGCGGAAGCGTTATGAGTCTGTTTCGTGATAACGAAGACAAGTGGTACTGGATTTCATATGCTTGTATATATATATATATATATATATATATGCCGGTGCTTATATTTAAGCAGCAAACATTAGATGCCCAAGTATGCCTTTCACCCGTGAGCCCTTATCTCCCTGGTTCGAGCGGCAGAGCATATGCGTCAACATGGTATATGTCTCTCACACAGATATATATATATATATATATATATATATATATTTGAAAACTTTTTGATGAATAGAAAGTCCCGTTTGTGAGCAACACTGCATGATAGAGCATATCAGGATAGATTGCTCATCGTCACATCTGTACGCAGATGCAATGGTGAGCGCTCGTCCAATTCGTGGTCAGGTCGCATGATTGTGTATATGCATATTTTTAGTATCGATGGCACGGAGTGGGGGATATGGCCCCATGGCGATGCTGTCACTGTGGGTCGCGGGTTTAGTGCGGGAGCGACACATACCGAAATTAGTGCAGATCCTGGTTGAATGCGTATAATAAACACTGTGCTGTGTTGTTTGATTGCGTCTTGTTTTCCGCATATGTGCCTCTTACGTGTATATCGATGCTGGCCGTCTTGTCCGTCTAACGTCTGTCATTGCGTCCGATCGATGAACTGAATGACCCACCCGTATTCAATGTACAACTCTTCGTACTACTTCTACGACCAGACGATGAACTCGACGATGTCGTGCGCCATGATCGTCGACGGCAGCGAGGTATCATTTGATGGCGCTGAGCTCGGTTTTGTCGGACCGGACGAGTTCTCATGCTCGCTGGCGGTTACACCACGACCAGCACTTGTGGCGCTTTACGAGGGTCCTGCACCACCGGTTATGCGGTTGCCTAGCAGAGGCGGGCGGATTCTTCGGATCGTTTGCAGCTCGGGTGGTCTACTGCTCGCGTTTCTTTCAGCACTGTCCATCACTTGCACAACCAGGTAAGGCGTGTGATTCTTTCGTTCTCTGTGCAATCTTGCCGGACGACCGACCCGCCTACGTAGTGGCCGTTGACGTCGGTAACAATCCCTTTCAAAAAATAGCAGAAGGCAACTTGATTACCTTCTGCTATTTTTTTTTAAATAATTGAATTTTTTCTCGCATAGTGACTCCGTTCAGGGCACGAAGCGACAGATAGAGACCGACGAGAGAGAAAGGCGTAGAGAGCGAAGAGGCAACCTTCATAGAGACTAAGTTTACGATTTGAACAGTCTGGTAAATCCAGCTGACGTTTTATGAGTAATCACGCAACTGTAGCGGTCACTGTACAATATGGTGTCTGCTCGATAACAGTGATAACAACTATTGTGTTACTGATTTTAGATTTATCAATTGTAGCGTTTTGTCGGCGCACGACGGGACACAACGCGCAGAAGCTTGTAAATGAGTACGATTCTCACTTGATTGCTGTTCTTACAAGTGTAGTTTGTTATAAACGCTAATATGATGTAAAATATATTTATTGTCAGAACAGGAGTAGTCCGCTAATATATTTTATTTTTCTTTAAATTGTAAAGCACGAGGAACAATTCAAAACTAAGCTGTGCTGTATTTTAAACCACTGCCTCTGCCTTTGTTTGTGGTGCTTACTTCGAAGCAGCTGTTGGAGTCTGGTCAAGTGCGTGAAATGGAATGTCTGCCTCGCTCTATTGGCAATGTTCAGTGCGGCCCTCATCGAAGTCTCGGTACTTGCAGATCAGGTAAAACCTTTGAAGATTTAAAATCTTAGACTAACATGAGCACAGATCGCTTAGCTCGATTCGGCTTTTTATAGTTGCGTTGGGGAGACATAATATATATTTAAAAGACCTAAAATATAAGGAATGAAAAGTAGGATCATGTATACGATTGTGTTTTAAGTGAAATTGCTAAGCCAGCTGGATAGATAAAATAAAATATACAAAGACTCATGTATGTGAGTTTTCTTCGTTGGCCTTGTCCGGTTATTTGCAGTGGCCACACAAGTCGACCCTGACGTTCATCCGGCAGTTCCTACTTCTCGTGGTATTTTGCCAACAGCTGGTTCTGCTCGTGTCAATTTATGCCGAATTGTTCGAGAAGAAGTTACTCCGCGGCAGCAGAGGTCTTGGAAGCGACATTACCTATCCCGTTGCCGCACCGTGGGTCGGAACGGCAATCCTCCTCGGTCTGGCGTACGGTGCCCAAAAGCTTTGGGACACTGACCGCGATTCGTAAGTCATATATATACGCCAATCGTACTTACGTTGAAAACAGCTTGCAGCATGCTACTTTCCGTCGGCCCAGTCGCATTTATAAGCCCCGTTGTAATTAATAGTGTCATGATGCTGCCACGTTTCAGGTATTGGGGCACACTTGAAGATGAGGTCAGTCTGCCTTCAGCGGCCTTCACGCTTTTAGTGATCGTCGTTTCAATGGTGTACGCTCTGCTACTCTTTGAAATCGGAACGACGTGGGAGGACCGCAGTAAAGAGACCGCTGTGCCGGGCCTGTCTACACTCCAGCGGGGTCTTCTCCAGCGATCGCTATTAATCGCTACAGCTGTCGTGGCGCACGGCTTTACCACGAGTGGATACTTGAGCGATCCTACTGGAAACCTTCAGGCTGTTACTTCGATCATTCTCGTACGTACAGATATGCCTCCACTAATATGAATCATTTTTGTCATCGTACTTAAGTAGTTTGGGCATATTTTCCTATTTACAGAGAAAAAATACATATCGTTAGAATTATTATTATTATTATTATCCAAGATCGACCGCGTTCCTCCGACAAAGGGTGTCATTGGAGCTTCAGAGAGGCAACGCCAAGATGATGTTGAGTGGTCAGCGACACTCGAGCAATAACAATGACGTTATATAGTTAATATATTAGTAATTGTGATACATGTACATAATAATAATAATAAACCCCTGTTTCTAAAAAATATTATTATTATTATTATTATCATCGGCTTCATCACACTCGGATGCTATAATCAAAGTTATGGCCCATTTTTAAAGTCATTTTAATAGTCAGTATTGCAGGGTGTTTTTGGCGTGGGGGATGTTTTGGAATCTTAAAGACATCAATCAATAACTTGAATTCTAACACGAGATTTTGTTTGATATTTGTGAGTTGATAGATCCGCGTGCCACTACGTTATTTTTAATAAAGTACGATTATCACATTCTTATTATTATTAGCACTGTTCACTATATCTACAAACGATTTTAGCGATCAGAAACGGTGTCCACGTGAGTCGTACGAACATTCAGAATTAATCGCTAAGCCGCCACCCATCACTTCCTATAAAGGCCAGGCAGAGTATGTAAAGTCTGATCTCTTTCAAATGGCATGTCCGTCTATCACGACAATCATTCGGATAAGCATGTTGTTAAACGAGTTGCTGAAGGTCGACGGAACGTTTGCTTTTAACACTTCCTTGAAAAGAGGCTGCCACATATCGTTCTAATGACAAGTTTCATTTGTTTTCAGGCGTTGGTCGTTTTTCTTGTCTATACGGCGTACTGCGAAACGGATATATTTTATCACGCAGTATGGGCTCACTACAAGAAGAAACAAAAGGTCAAATCAATGGCTAGTCATTAAGGCTGCGAGTCAAGGAGGCTGTTGACTAGTTTGTGCAGCTTCTATATATATATATATATATATATATATATATGTATACAAAGACACTCCGGAACTCATACGTTGTGCCGAGTTCTCTCCTTTAACCTTCCGTGTCTAATTTATTATGTACATATGTGTGTAAAGCACTGTCGATGATATTCTATAGATGAGCGGGCGGCCGTTTTGTATAGCTCATCGTGAAAACGCGGCAATTCTCAGCACCGTTCTGTGTGGCGCTGAGGAATGTAAAGAAACTGTGCCGTGCTACGGTGCAGTACGTTAGTACGTTATATGCCGTCTCCCCCGAGTGTATGTATTTTTGAGCGTCTGCAATCTGCGCGTGTGCGTGCAGAACGGACAAGAAGGAGGACACATCTTCCGTCTCGTGTGAATAAACTTTATCCAGCAAGCCAAAACATAACATGGTGGTCCTTATTTCCGGTTGCTAGTGCCAACATTGACGTAGCAATAAAAACGAACTATAGCCGCATCGTTTCTGATCATTACTACTTGCTTTATGTATATATATATATATATATATATATATAGACCCGACACGAAGGCAGCATGCATGATGAGTTTTATGTACAGAATGAATGTGGACGATGTGTTGCTGCTGCTGTCGACCAATCAAACCAGAGCAGACCCGACCAGACGAGACGGGACGAAAAGTTTACTCCATGGCCACCTCCTGAAGATCGACCGCACTGCTGCTAGCTCCCGCAACGTGGTCCTGGTCTTTGTAGGGCGGCATGACGTCGCCGTGCGAGTCTTCGAGATTCTTCTCGCTTAGCATCATCTCGAGGATGTTCTGCAGCATTGTCGTTGAGAACGTATCGTCGCGGTTCAGCGATAGCGCCTGATGGTAGTGATCGACCGCCCGGTCCCAGTCGGCCTGCAGCGAGTACGCGAATCCGAGATTCGACAGCGTCGACGGACAGAACGGACTGAGAACGAGCGCCTGCTGGTAGAAGCTCACAGCTCGATCGAGCTGGCGCAGCTTGCGATAGACGTGGCCGAGGTTGTTGAGCAGCGGCTCCCACTTCTCGGGCAGCGCCGAGTGGTGAGCCTTCTGGATGATGGTCAGCGCCTGCTCGAACAGGTCGCGCGCCTTCTCATACTCGCGGCTCTCGTACGCGGCGACGCCGAGCTCGTGTATGACGAACGGGTCACGTGGAGCGATACAGCGGGCCTGCTCGAAAAAGCGCTCGGCCAGCTTGTTGCTCGCCTGATGCTGGTACTCGAGGCCAACGTACAGCGTCGGCAGGTGGTTGCCGGGCATTAGGTGGTTTGCTTTGAAGTAGGCCGCCATCGCTTGGTCGTGCTCGTTCTCGACAGCGTACGCATGGCCGTACAACAGCCACGCAGGCCCGAAGGCCGCCTTCAGCGTAGTGGCCTTTTCTAGGTACTTGCGGGCATCGGCCGCCTTCCGAATGAGGTAGTAGTAACAGCCGACCGCGTACCACGACAGCACGTTCTCCGGGTACGTGTCGATCAGCTTGTGGGCAAGTATGTACAACTGGCAAACCTTGTTCAGCTCCATGAGACAGGCGATCTGGATCTCGAGCGCCTCGGGACAGAACGGGTCGCGTTCGAGGATGTCGTTGACGAGCTCGTGGCAGCGCCGATAGTCGCAGCTGTAGAACAGCTTCTCGGCCCGATTCGTCAAGAGGTCGACATTATTTTCAAGTCCTTTGAGAGTCACCGGCCGAGGCTCGTCGGGTTCGTCGTATTTCTTCAGCAGAGACGAGTACAGCGTCTGGGTGAATTCGTTCCGGCTGACCAACGCTAACACCTCCTTCTCCTCCTCCTTGCTCAGCATATGATGGTTGACCAGCAAATGAAGAGCTTCGTAATTGCAGTTGTCCAAAGTGAGGGCGGTCTTGTAGCACGCCGCCGCATTCTGCGCGTCGTCAAGTGTCTCAAAGAGGCGTCCCTTCACCACCTCCAGCGCTGCCAGCGTTTCGGTGTCGTCGCTTTTTATCGACGGCATGTCAACCAGCTCCATGGCCAGGTCGTGCTCCCGACTTTCAAGGTAGGCAAGCGCGGCGATGAAGCGACACTGCAAATGCGTATTTTGCAGACCCCGACGCTTGACCGCCTCGGCTGCCCGATGAAACTGTCGCGAGTGAAACAGGCATGACGCCAGAAGGTACACGTCCGAAGGCTTGTCTTTACTTAGAGTCACCTGTAAAGCCAGGCAGACATTTTATTGCGGTCATGAAAAATCACCTAAACTCGGAACAAGAGGTCATGTGCCCGTTATTGTTTCAATGAGCTGTAACATTCAAAGAAGAAATCTTTAGGCTCTGATGGGTTTCATGGTTCCAGCTATGGAGGCCGCGCTCTCTCCCTGGGCATTCCTGAACGTTAGCTTCGTTTGCTACCCAGTTTGGTCCAACTAGCCTGTGATACGATTATTACTGTTTTTATAGAAACTTCCTGATCTCTGAAAATGTTTGCTCCTTGGCTCCAACCTCCGTGTATGATTATGGATAGCGTACATTTATTATATACACGTATGCGTAAGCCTTTGTATAAGGGAAAGTTTAGCACAAGATTGGTTGACGTTACGTCGTCGAAATACTGACCCTGGAAAATCCAATTCTAACTTGCTCATTTACTAAATGGTGCTTTAATTGTGAGCTTGCAAGTTAGAAGCCTAGTTACAGTAGAGAACGTTTGTCTTTTAAGCAGGCTTTTCTATCGAAAAAGACAACGACATCGTCAAACCATAGGCTGGGCGATACGAATGTGAGGTTACTCGTTATAGTAATGAAGGCTAACAGAGAAACGTTACAAATGAAATTTGCCATCTCAACACTACAAGCCAGAATATATCAGTGTGGAAAACACCACTGCTATTTTAATTACAACTCGTCTCTCACGAAAATGAGCTGATCTCAACCTTGGAAAATTACTAAAAAAGTACTACAATACGGATAAATAGCAGCTGTATCATATCTGCTGCAGCAGGCACCTTTCGAGTGTTGTTAGTATGTTGTTGTATGACGCCCTTCGGCCCGAACCGTAACTTGGCAGATTTCGAGTCATGTTCACAAAATGAAAAGCTGACAGCGGACCTTATTTCACTAGAAAATGCGTGCCGGAAAAACACCTTAAGAACTGTCACGTCCTTCTTTTCTACAGATTCCCCAACAACCGAGGCGCGAGGCATTAAGGTGGTAAATATTAACACAATCTTTTTACACCTCAGGTGCCGTAACCTGTGCGACTTATGAAGCCAGCCGGCGCCTTGTGCTTAGCTTTGCATTGATTTAATCACAGAAGTCAAGACTTTTTTCCAATTTTTCAAATATCCACCATTTGTGTGGTTAACTGTGTATGCATATGCATGACGAAGTACATAGTATATATTTCTGTCCGAAAACTCGACGTGGGCAAAGAACGCGTCCAGGACACACCAGAAGCTTTTTTTCTGGCCTAAAGGTAAGTACTACTTAGAATTCGGTATTAATGGCAGTGCCATTATTCTTCGAGCACATCCTGATGTTCTGGAAAATGGCTCGTTAAGTTTAGACGTGCATGCTATCGACTAAAACGAATTGGTTCGCACAGAGGCTTGTTTCTGCTCTTTTCTTCCGTCACCGCCTCCAGGTTAACTAACATATTGCGAGAAGTGGACCTAGGCGACTGGATCGATTAACTGCGCGAACTTAACTACGTAACCATATCGATGATGAAATGGTTACCCAACCTAGAGCAATCCAGCACGACTCCAAGACATAGGCAATCCTATCGGTATCAGAAGGAGAACTGGGTTTTCCCGGTCCTGTCATCCCAAGCACTAATGGCATCGATGCTGCAGGTGAACGGCTACGTAGCGCCACTCTAGACGGAGCTGGCCCAGAAAAATTGAAAAGCGACTTTACAAGTAAAAATAGTATCTGCCATCCGCGACAAGTACAACACCCGAGAACAGGTGTTTTCAGCATGGATAACTCTTGTGTCTGAGGAAGCTTCATAATGCTTCAGCCGCCTCATAGCGACATTGGTCAAGAGTTCGCCTGAGAGCAATCTCAGATACGGGCGAGGGGCCTGAGTGCACGCTCTTCCAAGCCCAGCTGGGTTCGACGTTTATTACTATGAGTATGTCAGTTGACGGGCTTTTCCCGGGAGAAAGAAAAAACGGCTTAAAGGTATGACGATGATCCGCTAGTATGATGGGGTGAAACTATAGGTATGATGGGGAATAAGTATAGTGGGACTCACTCAGATCCTGCATGGTTCGATGCAGCGCATTTCAAAGGAGTACGTACCAAAGGAGGCTGAGAAGAGGAAATGTCGTAAGTACTCAAATGTCGCTCAAATGGACGCTAAGGCCTAAAGGCCCCATTACTGAGAGCCGCCTAATCGCATCTGTGCTACGCGGGCTAACAGAGGAAATAAAATATATTTTAAAAGCAGATGCTTTTTAGTACGAAGCACGCGCTTGGTGGGTTCCCACTGGCATCTATATGAGAGGGCACAACATGCATTTGTACGTTTTAAATCTACGGTAGGCATCTTAGACAACAAAAAGCCCGTTATCCTAGTTGCACAAAAGTCAGATGTTTGAGGAAGTGTAACCTGTCTCACGTCGAATGTTAAGGACGTCGAGAACCGCACACCAAGGTCTTTGCTTTTGCTATACAGACAGTGTGTCTACATTTGTAACGGACAACGCAATTAAATACATTTGCGAAACGGGTTAATGTCACTATTATATTATATATAGATATATGTATTATATATATATATATATATATATATATATATTATATATAAGATGCAGTTCTGTCCGAAAATAATCAGTCATATAGATATATTATATATATATAAACCGTCGCCGGATATTAAAGAAAAATGTTAGTATCCATATCGTAGAGTTCATCGTCTGTGATAACTAGTATTACTAAATAAGGTTATAGAAAGCTTGTATTACACGTACCAGTTTGTCAGCCCAAAAGAGCGCGCTGTGGAACTGAAGCTTGTCCATGAGTGACTTCACCTTCTTCCGGAGGTCGGTGATCGAAATCGACTCGGTGGTAGCATTCCACTCGCCGACAGACTCACGCGCTTTTCCCGATGATCTCGAGCTGGACATCGTTGCTGACCTGGCCACAGCAACCGAGTCCCGCAAATCAACGCAACGTCCCGGTCGAGGGACGGGACAATATTTATTAATTAATGGACAACCTGATCAGCAGCTCCGTTTCTGCGAAGAAGAAGAAGAATGAGGAGAGTAATTGATTCTTGTCTCCACGTTTTTCTTTTGTTTGGATCTCTAGGTAGTGTGCGCAGAGCACAGTGGTCCACCGCCTCCGTAATCAGGACGGTGAGAGATCTTTCTTAGAGCAGCAGTACAGTTGTCACGCGCTCACGACAGAAAGAAGAACTTCTGGAAGAATGACCCAACACGCCCACCCTCTACCATGTACGCATTCGCGAAAATTTAAAGCTATACCGTAACGATTGCCAATAGCGCACAGTACACAGTAAAGTCGAATCAGCGCCCGCGTAGTTGTCACGCACGGGACACGAGAAGTCAGCAGGGACCGAGCCAACGAGAAGAAGAAAAAATCCTTATACTGAAAAACAACCTGACATACTGGTATAGTAGTCGTAGTATGTCGCGGTGGTAGTATAATTAGTAATGTTTAATAATAGTAATAATCATCATCGTATAAATAATAGTACTAATAATTTGCACCGCGGGAAGATTAGAGCAACCCGCACACCACAGAGAGAAAGAGCATCGGCGACGGCGGTCGGCCGGCGAAGCGCCGAAACTGTTCGAATCCAAACAAACGTCTGTCCGGGTTGGAATTTACCCAAGCCAGTGAGTGGGTGAGTGAGTGCCCTTACTCGGCAGCGTTCAACAGTTGTGCTGCCATGGCCATGGGCACGGGCGACCCATTGTGCGGTTTTGCTGGGGCGGCGGAATGTACCTTTCTATTCTATTGTTCCTGTAATTAATGCCAAGGCAAGCGCCGCGGCAAGTACGGGCAAGTACAGAATAGTGTAATAGGATAAAATGTCGACAAGCAGAAAGACAGATAGAGAGATAGATAGATAGATAGACCCAGTAGGCAAGCAACTACAGAGCGGTGAAGTCACTTCAATTCAGAACACTCTGACAACCACTTGCAGCAACAGTAGAGGCGACGCCGTAGTATATATATATATATATATATATTGTATAAAAGTTTACCTGTCAGGCAGTAAAGTGAAGCATCGCTTATTTGCCATCTCGCTGCTGTAAAACTAGGGAGGTGGCACCAAACCGGTAGCTGTTTTTCTACTGCTGTTGCTGCTGCTGTGTAAACTGTGTTAGTGAACTTGTAGCAGGGTAGTGAAAGATTTTATTGGCCAGACGATGATGATATGTCTGACTGATGGTGATTCAGTTTTGTTTTTCAGTATGAAAGGATTGCATGCTTAAATATGTTGTCGGTCTGTCTGTCTGAAGGCGGTCCAAGTAGCGTTTCATAATGCTGTTGGGAGAAGGAAAGTATTGATTGATCTCCACGTACGTATGAACGAGCACAACATTTTGATCAGTGCACGTTTATGCTTGATGAACGGCTACATATTTGGAATAGATACAGTGTGGATCCTTGTGTTTTTCCATGAAAAAATGTGATCCCATGAATCGTGGCTTTTATTGTGGCTCCTCGCACAACGAAGCGTGGATGTTACACACGCAGTCACTCTGTGTGCAAAACATTAAGTAGATTTGACGAAAAATGTGAGCGACATTCTTGCAAGGGCTAGAAAAAGTGCCTATCGCAATAGTAGACATTATCGTAGAAGAAACACAGAGCCAGGTCTCGAGGGATCCTTTCATTGCACTAAACATTGTGTTGAATCACCTTTATGTTTTAGTCATTTGCTTTTGCCATTTTTGGTCGCTCTGAGGTGAAAGGCGCGACTTGAGGCTTTTTTGTTCGACGGTTATTACTCGCATTATTCTCGGTTATTACCGGCATTCGTCCTTTGAGCGAGGCACAAAATGCTGACGTTATAAGCAGCGAACCGTCAAAGTTTTTCGAAACAATTAAGACGCCTCCTGGAACACACGGGCAAGCATGACACGTGCGCTGCAATATGTCTTGACAAGGTCCACCAAGCTTATTACACAACACCGCTTTGATGTCAAGATATTCTATTTCTATTTTTCTATAGGATATTCTTACGTGCTAGATATCCATCGCACTAACCGTAGCAGAATAGCTACTCGTTATTTTAGGTTTCGATCCCGTAGGTCGATTTTTTCAAACACATTAACTCATGAACTGAAGGTTGGTAGTTGTGCCTTTTCGAACGTATAGCCTAACTCTGGCTAGCCATCAGATATCCAAACTTTCTTTATGGGAGATTTTAGGAATGCTTCATAGCAGCAAACGGCGGCTATTATGGGACCCACGAACCCACTAAACCCGGATTCTTCCAGACTTGGATTCCACTAGCTGGCGTCTCCCACATAATTTCCAGATGAAAGTCTAAATAATCTTTCAAAAAGAAAAAAATCCAGCACGCGGAACAAGGTCCTTGCATCTTGCTGATTATCTTTTCTTTCGTCGGCTAGGCCCGCTGAGGAGAAAATCTATCGGATTTTCTGTAGGTATTTTTATAGGTTTTGCCCCGATTGAATAGCCGCCCGGCATTTGCAGAACACGGTGACTGGTCGATTTGCAGAACACGGTGACTGGCCGTTAAAGGGCGCAAGGAGTCCGGCGCATCTTACCGGAACAGGCATTGCTCATGAGGCCCCCGGTAGGGGCACTCGGTAAAGGACTGCCTACGGGCGGCATCGATTAGCCTAGCGTCGTGTCAGGTGGCATCGATTACCCAGATACTCAACGTGCTTCAGAACAAGGATACTCAGGTGGATAACTCCCAGTGTAGACGACCAGTAGACGATAACGTCGTGAACCTGTCCAATGCATGTCAAAGAGTCTCGCACGCGACAAACCCTCTCTTTTACCAAATGTATTGATAGTACTCCTGCAGGGCGGGCCGGTGGTAGTGACGGCATCGAAAATGCGTAATCCGCTCTTTTCAATAGATAATAAGACTGCGGTAGTTTCCGCGGGCTTGGGCAATCCTAAAATGAGTAAATATGTATGTCACCGCAGGGCACAGTTGTCAATGAAATTCAACAAGTCAGCGTAGTCTGTCAGGTTTAATTTATTCTGCAAATAGTTTACACGCAATTATCAACAACAGTAGTATTTCCCGCTATTTCACGTCGAGCTCGATAAATGTACATAAATAAAAGGTAAAGCTCGTCGTCTTAAAGAAGTTTCTAGCATATGAACAATAAGAAGAGAACAAGCTGAAAATGGACAAAAGATTGTAAGAAAAAAGGGTTTGTGGAGTTGCAATAGATTCATGGTGGCTAAAGAGCTTTGGAAAAGCATGTTTGTGCCAACAGTAACGCACGCTAACGCTATTGTGAGTTTAGACGCAAGTATGGTAAACAGATTGGACACAATACAACGTGCAGTTGGCCGACATGCAATGCAATGTAGGTATACATGTGCAGCACAATTTATCGAAGGGGAATTCGGAGTCTCCAGCTTTTGGGCAAGGGAAGCACAAGCAAAGATATCGTGTACAAGCCGTCTAAAAAACATGGCCGCAACTGAGGAAGAACGAAACTGGGCGGCCGAACTGCTCACAGCAAAACACAGCGAAAAAACACAAGCAAATGCGATAGACGGCTAAAGTTACTTGAACGCAAATTTAAGTGCAATACGATGGATTTTGAAGGACACGAGGTAACAACAAATAAACAGATAACTAAATTTGTGAAGAAGATAATTGACAAAAATGCCGAAGAAAGATGGAGAGAAACCCATCCTTGCAACTGTACAGGCAACAAAAAAAGGAATACGGCCGAAAATATATTATTTATTCGAACTCGCAAGCGTCCGGGCTGTTCGCCGACTGTAGGGCCGGTATGCTCAACACCCGACTGCTGGCGGCCAGATACTCGGAAATTGAGAGCGTCCGGTGTAGAGCGTGTGATATAGAAGAAGAATGCATCGAACATATCGTGCTGAAGTGCGACGGGCTAGGAGGAGTGAAAACAGTGTCCATAGTCGAGGCATTAGATTTCTTATCACCTTTGTTAGGTACATTGTAGAACTTGTGTTAGTATACACATGACTGTTCCGTATTCAAATATACATCGAGGACAATCTCCTTCCGATGTACCCATGATAAAATAAACCGATAAACCATTATGGCAAGAGATAAATGAAACCAAACGCAGGCTAGGGAAATTGCACATATGTAAGGAACCATGGGAAAACGCCCTGCTAAAACAAACTATTGTGTAATTAGGTAGTAATATAACCATCGAGAAATAATCCAATTAATAGTATGAATGCACGACAGACAAGGACGTTTGTTAAAATACATATAATGATACCATAGCAATAATATACAACTATATACGAAGCCAGCAGCACGCTGTATGACATACTACACAGCAAGCGCATCTGATTCAAAAGATATTCCACAAGGAATGGTAAATAAAACTCATATATATATATATATATATATATATATATATATATATATATATATATATATATATGAATCCTGGATCATATGCGTCGCTCCTTCTCATCAGGTAGCACAGGTTCGCCCAATAGCTCCAACGTGGAACTGTCCGTTCTTACATAATGCGGTAGTAAGTCCGAAATTTCCAGGTACCGTAAGTTCAACGGACCGTCAAAGAAGTCGACCAGTTTCGTATTTATTTTTGAAAAACGTGTTTGTGATCATTGACTCTATTATTTAAGGAAGGTCTAAAAGCGGCTGACTCATCAAGAGTCCCGTACTACGTTCCGATTATACAGAAGCAGTGTTCGAGGCACTGTTACTTCCGTCAGTGTTGTGCGTTGTTGGAAGACAAGATGGCTGATGTTGACCCGGCGATCTACGAGAATGCTTAGTTTGAATGCTTAGACGCTATGAGAACAGTATCTGGTCAAGGTTCCTGCACATGAATATTACATGAAGATCTCTTCACGACGAAGCACAAAGAAAGAGTGTCTGAGAAACGTAGCCGAAGTGAAATCGTCGGGTATGGCTAGTTTGACTATTTTTTGAACCGGGGTAACCTATGTACTATGCAGGAGCTTTGTTTCTAAAAATGTATCCATCAAAAGCTTCACCGCAGATTTCAGACGGCGCAAAGCCAATACGATGAAGCCACATCTGGAAACTTTTTGGTCTACAACTGTTTCTCTCGATTTTGAGATCCTCAATCATAGTTCATGCGGAAACCAGGATCGCTGGTGTGCTAACGCGGGGTCGTGACCTAGGTGGCTTGTGTGCAATGCAGTGTACAATGCAAATGATGTCATGCTGTCACAAGAATGCGATCGTTCGGTAAATGCGCAGAATCCTCCAGAGTTTTCATGCCTCATCATGTGCCTAGTTGCGCGCGTCCTTGTTCAGGGCGGCGTTTACCCTGTCATAATTGAGGACCGTGACCGGTAGATTGTCTACAAACGTAATAAGGTCGATGTGTCGTGGTAAGCTCCTAAACATTAAGGCACCGACTACGGAAGATTTTGGAACAGAAAACCAAGGAATGATACTTGTGGGACACCTTGCTTCCATTAAACAATCGGATATTGTTTTGACAACGTAAGGTACACTCCTTTCTTGACTAGCGTTTCGAGGATTGTCTTCTATGATAGGATGTAAAAGAAGTTCTGAACGTATAGCTGAACCATCACAAGTTGGTTCCTGTTCCCGACCTATATTGCTCGGTTGGGAAGTCACAAGCTGAAACGCCATTAAGTTCGATCTACCCTTTCTGCCGTGGCTCTGGGTTTCAAGGTACAGTAGGCGTCATAAATTAAAAGTCCCCATTTATATCTGTAGTGGTCGCTCAAGTTTTCTTTTCGTCAAGTATTCGCCCATCCGTAACACTTTCTGTGGACTGCGTCTCGCATGCTGAACAGCTACAGATTCGTAAATTTTCCAGTAGAGGATGGCAAGTCCACTTCCTCATTCAGAAGTTTTCTAGTAGAGGATGGCAAGTCAAATTCGAGGCGAATTTTTCTTATACGTTGTGCAAAAACTAGAACCCTACATCTTTATAGCCGTTAGCTTGTATCAGTGGCAAGACCCCGAGAATTGAGTACACAGAGTTTCTAGCTGGATTCGGGGCTGCCAAGAATAAAGGGTCACTCGTCTTGGACGATATCTCGGTATGATCGGTATGAACCGCAGACAATGCATCTTGATTACGACCTCGTATTTCGTTATTCGTGGTTGTTTCTCGTTGGCCACTTTTGAGCTCAGACAAAGGGTAGACACGTCACCTAAGATACGGCAGAAGGTAGACACGTAACCTAAGACGTACTCAAACGAGTGCAAGCTAGGGAGGAGGTAACTTCACAAAAATATATACACACATACCGTAACCTGTTTTTCGCATAGCTTTATTGACCTCTGCGCCGGAATAAACATTGCATCACCAGGGCATCCCGTAGCATCTCCGGCGCGTACGATATGTGTTTCTCACATCGCGTGTAAATAGCATGACGAACTGACCCCGAGGTACAGCGTACATGCCTCGTACATACATTACTGTGCCACTGGAATGTTGAAGCATTCGCGGAACGAGGTCCGTTCCGTCTTTCGAAGTTTATCATTCATTTGTTGTTACTTATGCACGTATTCATTTCTATTCTAACTTATCATGTTACAATAGAATCCCACATTGTCTCTCTTTCTCTTTTTCCACTAGGAAAAATCGAGTGGCTGGCTCATTTAGCCCTGAGTACGTCACGTGGCGCCTCCCGGAAGATCGAGGCTCAGTGTTCCCTTTCGAGTTGTTTTACTAAACGAACTTATTACTCACTTCTACGTCAACCACTTCTCGGTCTTTACCCGCCATGCCTATGTGCTTCTTCGCTTGTCAGTCAATACAAGAGTAGTCGAATGCTATTACTCAAGTCCCACTCAACAACAAACTACAGGAAGAGAAAGCTCGTATCGACCGTGCACGTAGTATGTCTGCATGTATGTATGCATATATACCAGTCTCTCTGTCTACGATCTCGTCGTATAGCCCTAAAATTAGCTACTAAATTAATACCACGATCTAGCCACGGCGAGACAGGCGTATACCGAATACTATCTTTCCAAAGTAGCACCATCCATAATCATCACTCAATTAGCCAATCGACCAGTCGTCGCCATCACATCCGACCGTTGTTTGTACCAGTACTGCGATTACTTGTTGTGCCTCGATTACTATTACTACTACTAGTACTACGCCTACTACCACTATTGCTCCAACAACAGCTACAACAACTTTGCCACCATTAGGGCAATATCTGCGAGAGTCGGTTACATGTCAGAGGCCAAAAGAAGCACTCCGACCTGCTAACCCGTCCTCACTGTCAACGGAATGCGACACACTGATGCAGCGTCTTTCATTAGCTGTCACTTCACTCTACTGCTAGCTGTCACTTTACTAACGCATCAGCTACTATATACATGTGTATGTACCTACACGTTACGTTCTAACGGCTCTTGAACTTTGCTTGGTTTAGCTTTCTTTCAGCAGCATTTTGTTCAGCGAGAGGATTGACAGAGACTAGAGAGTGCTATTCGCTGACCGTGCCCCGTCCCCCGTGTTTACAACTCGCTCGTGAAGTAATTCTCCACGTGCAGACGACTGTCCATGGTCAGACTTTTTCGATTTTCTTTTACTTCGGTCGACTGATCTAGGGTTCTTCCTCCTTGGCTGGCTCCTGCTTCTGATTTGTCTCGTTCATTCCCTCGACCACCCCTTATCAATCATTCAAAACCTGTGCCCGCGCTTGACATTCACGTCGTCCTCGATAAAGTAAGGTATATTACAATGGATTCACACTTTTCAATGACAAGCCCATGACAGCATCCTGGCGATTTCTCTGTGGTGGGGTTGCAAATGACCGTGTACACCAATGAAGAGGCTGCATGCTGGTAAACCTTGTGCTTCGGTGTTCAATGTCGCCTGTTACGTTGGCTCGATGACAAGGTACATGCTGGAGCATGTGACAGAGCAGTGGTTCTGGTGGAACGTTCTTGGGGGGTCCAGCAGCTTGATCATTGAAGACGACAACAATTACGTCGCTAGCGTCGTTAATGATACAGCGGCGTCTTGACGGACAGTAGCAGAGTTGCGGTGAACTCTGGCAATTGTCGCCTGCCGGTTGACCTCGCTAGAATGGCCGACATCGCCACATGCATGTCGCTCTTTCTACGGCTGACCCTGACCTTGCTGCACCCATATGTTGAGGCCTTTACTGTTCCACATCGCATCTGCTTCGTACTGCACGTCGATTTTGTGGTAAGTCGATTACGGCCAGCACTAGCTAATGTCGATCGCTCTCATCGAGTCCACGGCAATTGCGTTTCTCGATCGTGTCCTCATCAGCTGCGCCTTGACCGCTATAAGAAGCATCAAACGAACACGACACACGAACATAGTTATACAACTACATACCCACACATGCAAGATATTATATAACGTGTTGACGACATTTCTGATATACGACTACATGATTTCTACTTCGTTTGGAAAGTCCGTTTACGGCCTCCATTAAACCCAGTACTCGACCCCAGTATCCGCGCTCATGAACTTTCCCTGTGGCCGCAGAGACGTGACACTTAACAGAGACCGACGCCCCGTGGGGCATTACTTATGTACCGGTTTGACGTAATGTCAGCCGCGTTTCGCAACGTGCTTAACGTGCAAAGCATAGTGCCGTGTCATAAACAATTTAGACCCGTTAGAGAAATAGCACCTGCTGCAACACAGCTCAACGCACAACTACATTAAAGTGCTTACGACAGTAACTTACCTAAGGAGAGAGATCAAAAAAGGTAAGGGGAGAAAAATGTTGCTCTTGTAGTCAGCGTAATCTCGTTCCGAACACATGTCAAACAATCGCTCAATGTAGTGCTAGTCACGGTTACTCAGGGCTTGATCTTGTTGATTGATCCACTTTGCCGCTTAGATAGAGATAGATCTAATTATAATGGAGACTTGTAATCAATCAATGATACAATTTGAAGCAAACACGAGTAGAATAAGCGCGGATTTGTCGTCAATATTTCTCGCTTCATTAGGTCGGGAAACGTCGTGCCGACGGAACGGGGATTCCCGGAAGCGCGGAAGAGACATGCATCAAGCTACGTCTTTTCACTTATTTTCATTGGCTAGTCGGTGTGCCAGTAAATGCATCGCTTAGAAAATTTGTTGAAATGTTGCATTCCGTTCTTTCTCAGGATATGTTATCATCATTGTTGATGAAAATGACAAACACTATAAATACCAATTCATTAGTGATAAAAAAATGGATTGATGGAATGCAATCTGCAATCTTCGAAAAGTACATTTGTGGGTTATATATAAAATAGTGGCTTAGAAATAAACAGAAGAGCACGCTATAAAAATAAAGTTGCCTTTCGTTTGATGGCTTTTTGCAAGATAACCCTTTGCACAATATATATATATATATATATATATATATATATGTGTATATGCGCTGTTGTCCAAGTAATCACCTGGATTTGTCTGGCGAGTCTGTTTTCGGCGCGTCTTGTTGCTACAGAAAACGGTGCCCGCGCTGAGCGCCTCGAGCAAGTTGTCAATAACGCCCTCTTCGTCACCGTGAATGTCGGTCAGCCGTTGCCGTTTCTGGGCCCGCTCCTTCTTGTCGCGTTCAGCCTTCTCGCGTTTTTCCTTCTCCACACGTCGCTTTTCCTCCAGCTCTCGTAACTTGAGATTCTCCGCATAGGCGAGCTACAAACACGGCAGCAATGCGTATTGGGGTTTGTAAGTTGAATACGTACCAAAACAACGCCAAGAGACATCCGATAACTTATAAGTTTATATATATATATATATATACATTCGTCGGAATTACCGCACAGTTCCACACAGAACTCACGTTTTGAGATTTTAAACGCTTTGCCATCACATATGAGGATATACATATTTCGCAAAAATAGGAAACGGGAAACTCGTATTACACTTGTTCACCTTATCAAAAACAAAATTACATTTGTGAGGTAGGTCAACTAATTAAACAGTGAAACGTTCAGTAATTCGAACTTACGCAAGTCAGTTATAACTTACATCAAACTGTTTAATAAAGTTGTTGATGTCCGTGAAGAATTCCTCAAGCGTATATTTCTTGACGTCGAATACGTAATATTCGGCAAGCGACTCAAAGAGCTTCACCATCTTGCCATGCATTCCTCGAAGGACCTCGTATGTTTGTTGCGCATCCTCATAAAAAGGCTGCATTTTCTCCTCGAAGCGATCCCGTTCGCCTTGTGGTCGAAAGTTCTTCAAATCAGTTTTCATATCTTCTAGTGATCTGCAATGAGCCATTTGACATTCAATTCCAGGCTGATATTCTACGTTTCATAAACTGGGTAGTGGGTAACTTATATATATATATATATACATATATCACTGCCACAAAGCTGGCTTCGTATCTACATGATGTTATTACAATGGTATCCTTACATGCATACACGTATGCTTTCTTTTTACAACCATCGTCGTATGTACTGCATTTATACTATTAATTGGATTGCCACAATGGTTGTAGTGCTACGTAACTATAACAATGGTTTGGTTTAGCAGGGTGTTTTCCCACAGCTCTTTAGAATATATGCCAGTTCAATAGCCTGCGTTCGGTTTCATTCATCTCTTGTCATAATGGTTTATCACCAAAACCTAATACCTCGGCCAAGGATACCTTCTACCTCGTCTCACTTCAGTATAGTGTGTTCTATGAATACCTCTTCTAGATTCCACCGAACGTTTCCAATTTCCCAGTGTCTGGCCATCAGAAATTGGATGTTCGAGTATATAACGTTTTTCTGGCATTCTGAGTTCGAGTAAAAAATATATTTCTGGCCGTATTTCTTTTTTGTTGCCTGTACAATTGCAAGGATGTCTTCCGTTATATATCCGCTGCCCATCTTTCGTCGGTTATTTCGCCAATTTTCTTCTTTACATCCTTGGTTATACTGATTCTTCATAGTTCATTGTATTGCATTATTAAACTTACGTTCAAGGAACTTTTGTCCGTCTATCTTATTTACTTATATTTCTCTCAAATAAGTTTTGCTGTGGGCAGTTAGGTCGCCTAGTTTTGTCCTTCGGTATCTATATTATTAGACGACCTACATACGATATCTTGGCCTATGCTTCCCTTGCCCGGAAGCTGGAGACTCCGAACTCGCATTCAATAAACTGTGCTGCGCATGTGTACCTACACTTGAGTGTATGGCGGCAAACTGCACGTTGTATTGTGTCCGTTTTAGACAGTTTACCGTGCTTGCGTCTAAACTTACAACAGCGTTAGCGTATGCCACCGTTGATACAAACGAGCTTTTCAAACAAAGCGTCTTATTTACCATGAATCTGTTGCATCTTCACAAAGCTTTCTTTCCTACAATCTCTTGTCCAACTTCAGCTCCTTCTTTTCTTACTGTATGCTCGACTCTAAAAATATCTGGCGCGTATTCTATTATAACTTCCATGTATTTGTAGGCGTCCTTGCCGAAATCCTTTCTTTAATCTGTAAATGTGCTCTTCCCGATTTCTCCCCGAGCGATCTCTCCAAGATTAGCTCCTATCGCATATTCTTTAAATATACTCCTGTATTCCCCTGCTTGCTCTAAAACGACGCTGCCATTGTCCTATTAGTTTAATTCCGAGATAGGTAGGTGAAGTTGTACACTACTCACCTTTTCATGATGTTGAGGTTTTTGTCCACTTGTTCTACGTTTACTTTGGAAGCTCGCTCCGCGTATGAAAGCTCATCGCCAAAGGCCAGCACGTCTGGGTGGTGCTTCTCAATATAGTCGGCCAGAAAATGAACAAGAGTCGACTTCTGATCCACAGTCTTCGTGTTTGCCATCGATGGAAGGAAACTGATGTCGAACCCAATCGACTGGGCATTTCGAGTGCCCGTATTTAGAATATTACCTAGAAAAAGATTAAATCGCGGTGAGGATTCCATTCTTTAATATATATATATATATATATATATATATATATATATAACCATACATGTATAGGTATATATTGTATACAACTGTTTCTATAAGCAACATTACTTATATTTCTTAAATGATCATCAGTCTGGGTTCGCCTATGTTACCTTCCTAAGTTATCGCCACATGTTATGTACCAAAAAGACCGACTGGCCATCTACATAATTCTAAAAAATCAATATAGTGCTTGTTGTCCCCATTCTAGGAGAAATATTTTTTTCTTTATGATATGCCACCTAGAAGACAATTCTATTGCCATGAGATCATTTGAACCTCCCCCGATAAATAATTAAAGTACAAATGAGTCACTAGTGGAACTAATTCGTAGTAAATCGCGGCCATGTTGGCGTTGTTTCAAACTTTTTCAACAAAATGTCCGAGAGCTTACCACAAAGTAGAACAATTTCAAGTAGTTTGGCAAACTTCTTGCTGACTTTAACCTCCTCGCAGGCGGCCGTGGCGCCGACCACCATTGGCTTGATATCGCTAACCATCTCCTGAAAGCGGAGCTTAAACGAAATTGAGTTGAGGCGCGGATGAAGACGCTTGATCGTGCCAAGCGTTAGCGCAAACTGTTCTGCGTCGTGTAGCTCGGTAACGTCTTCCTTTAGATTTGCCAACTTGTTGAGCGCATCCTGCGTCGGCATGTACTTGATGAGCTGTTGCAGTATGCTGTCTTGTAATCGTTCCTCATCGACCTCGAGAAGACATGTCTTGATGTCCTCGGCGGACATTTTTAACGAACCCTGCATAATCACTACAATCGAGATATACACACACACACAAACAGCAACATGACAAATATACACAAATCACGCATATAATGAATGGTGTTGCTAAGATTTTTAGAACAAACGTAGTTGGTTCGGATTAAGGTAAACATTCCAAACGTACTCGTAGTTCTTGACGCGAATACTATTATTACAATGAAGCTTACTTGCGTGCGGACTGAGCTCTAGTAACAATAATTTAATTAGAAGGGCCTAGGGTAACACTCACTGAGGTTTTGCGCAGACTTGGCGTCAATGACTTTGAGCTCCTTGGTGTTTTTCTTGCCTCCGCCAGTAGATCCATTGGCGCCGTCGTCTTTGCGGTTCATCTCTTTCTTAGGTGGTGCCGTAGCGAACTTGGACGTCAGTTCTTCAAGAAGCGTATCGGTGACAAGCTTCTCCTCGTCGACCTGTAGCCAGAACGCCTTCCGTGTCACCTGGCCGGGGTTAACCTTTTTCCAATTGGCGCGCTTTAAGGTGCCTGACACCTCGAACTGTTTTTTAGGTTTCATGCCAAAAGGTAGATGGGCCGCCGCTGGTGGAAACGGACCGCCTGGTGGCAAAGGTGGCCCACCCATGCCTAGACACAAGTGTGGCGTTGACGAGAATAGAAAAACGAAAAAAAAAACAAATATCCATGTAAGTGTCGACGAAAGGCATTGAAGTACTGCTCGCACCTGCCATCAGCCAGAAATGGGCGCCAGAGACTAAAGTTGGCCGACCAACACGGCGATCTAAGCTGCTTGCCGACGTTCGTCGTCCCCGAAGTGTGAAATGATGGAACCTTTGCTCTCTCGGGTACTGTCAGACTACAAAAATGTTTTGCTCAAGACATGTTTTGCTCGTGTTGCGGTAGTCAGACGAGCACATCAGTGAATAAATAGCAATCGGACGACCGGAGGATACGTCCTAATTTGTGTGTCGTTGTTTGTCGAGTTTGTCAGGTGGTGTAAATCCTTGATCTGCATACACTAACTAGCAAAAGCTTTCGAAACGCCTACGATGCTGACGATTCTTACTATTTGGTCGACCAATCGCTTGCTGATGAACTGACGACGACCAGTACGTACCAGGCATTGGCGGGGGTGGCGGAGGTCCGCGGAAGCCGCCCGGAGGCGGAGGCGGCGGTGGTGGCGGCGGTGGTGCACCGCTACCGCCCATGAAGAAGCCTGGAGGTGGCGGCGGCGGAGGTGGAGGTGGCGCCCCAGCAAAGCCCGGAAGCGGGGGCGGCGGAGGACCCATGGCCATGCCAAGCGCCCCTGCGATGCAGAAAGGCCATCATAGAACGTCCAGCATACCGGTGGACCGCAAATTGTCAAACAGGTCAGAACACGAAGCGACACCACACAGCCATACATTTGTGTATATATATACATATAAATGTATTTATACATATATGTATATATATACATGAATATATAAATACATATGTATATATATATATATATATATATATATATATATATATATATATATATGGTTCAGTGGAAGAACTCAGGGAAGAAGAGATGAAAAAAAGGAAAAGAAGCAGAAGACAAAACTGAAGTGACGGCTACAGCACATAAATTACAGTATATACCGGTAGGATTCTGACTCCTATTCGCAGTAAAACGGACAACACGTTGCTATTTTCCCCTTACATACACACTATATATAATGCCATAGGGTGAACGTCGATGACAATTTGTCTCCAAATAAGGTCACGTTGGCGTACTCTCGGAAGCAAAGCGATTCGCTTCGAGCATTAGTTGCATCAATAAGCATTGCAGGCTTGGCAAGGTATCCTAAATGTGGGAACCGGCGCGAGGCATTTATTTTTAGTTCTACGAAACAACCTATGTTTATCTTGCGATTCAAGGAAAGCGTCATAAGTATTTGCTGCTTGTTGTACGGCTGTTTTCCTGTAGGGTTACCGCGCTAAACTTAAATCTCTATTCTCTTGTGCTTATACGGGTCATTATTTTACCGCTATATGCTGCAGTTTTTACTGAAGTATTCACTGCTGGTCGTTTCGTAGTTCCAAATGTTGTAAGCGTTAAAGGAGTGAATAAGCCGAGGAAACCCTCACAAAAACGGCAAAAGAACGATTAGCCGATGTGTCAGTGCTTTAAGAGTTCGTCAACAACACGTATGCTCAATATACAAAAATAGCACCAAAATCGTAGGGCGTGTTTATCTAAATTAAAATCAATTACAAAGTAGATGTCGGGACAGAAGATAGTTGCAGGCTGAAAGGTAGCTGTAAACGTACAATCCATTGCAAAGTGTCCGATACATTTAGACACATACAGTTAAGCGTACAATGGGTCACAAGGTGTTAAGCGGGGCAACTGACTGATTAATGACTGAATTTAGAGAAGAGACACACACATGCCTAAGCGACAGTTGTATCTGTTACAAAGTTTAGTCAGGACGACCCAATTATGCAATAAGTGAAGGATGTGGCTTCCAACCCTGATAAGTATCGATTTATCAGGGTCGAAGACAAGAAAAACGGAAAATCAGAAGTGTGTATGTGTTTAAAATCGAGAGAGTAAAACAACAAAAAGGAAAGAAGCGCATAGAGCAGCAGGAACAGCAGTTAGTCTAGTTCCAGTTCGTCGGGAGGGGGGGGGGAGGGGTCGTTCAGGAAACCTTCAGGACGTCACTCACCCGGCATTGGAGGCGGTGGCGGAGGGGGAGGCGGTGGCGGTGGTGCGCCTCCTGGCGGCAGTCCAATGCCCTGGCCCGCCAACAGCCCGGCGGGAACATTAAGCGCCTTTCCGGGAGAGCCCTGCGCCACGCCCTGGCCCAACTTGGCTTCATAGTTGGCTAGCTTAGCTTCCATTTCCTGCTTCTGCGTGAGCGTTTCCTCAAGTCGGTTCTGCAGTGCCTCGATATTGATGTCCTCACCGGACGAGTGCACCTTGACACGCTCGACGAGTTCGTCCACATTCATCTGAAACTTCTGTGTGTAGCTGAAGTCGGGATCGACTCCATTTCGATGTAAGACGATTTGAGCAATGCATCCGTCGATCAGCTTGTAGTATGCGGGCCTGCGCGCGCACGCGCATCACAAACGACACAACCAACACGACAATATTATTAATCGATTTCAAATTAAGAGCCAAGTAGCTCACATTAAACACTCATGGATTCTGTCGGTGTAGTTCGCGGGATGATCTATCGGTCCATTCACGTCGGACAAACAGCAACAAGGAAGCGGGCCCTAGAGTGGTCAGCTCGAAACGATCGGGGGTATATTGTAGGACAGCTGTAACTTATTAAAGTACAGATGAGACTAGTTGGCCAAAAGAAAACTAATAATGCACGCAACCTCTAAAGCTATTTTTCTAAGAAGACCGCTTCGTTCCAATAATATCGTTCCGCACTTGCCAACTACACTCGACCGACACTATTCTGCGCGTGCTCATAACACGAATATGAAAATTAGGTCAAGGTCACGAGGGCATAAAAATGCCTCCAAATCCACTTGCCTAACTTGAGCGTCGTCCCGAATCAACAGCAGATGCTGCAGGATGGAAAGAAATGCAGAAGCGGCCGGAGTGCCCGTTATGCTTGCTTTGATCATGTCGAAGCACTCTTGCAGGTCAAAGAAGTCCTGCGCTATGCTGTCGTACTTCTGCGTCAACTCATCGAGATCGTCTTCGAGTCCGTTTTTGAACACAGTGAACTGCCGCCTCAAGTCGATCGACACATGCTCGTCCTTGAGCAGCTTCTCGTAGACACTGAGCAATCCGCAACGCATGAACTCGTTCCGAAGGTGCACCCGAAAGTCGTAGTCTTCGACGTCTAGCAACGCGTTGACTATCTGCAAGCAGTGGTTCTTGACGACGTCCTGATCCGACTCGAGACCTTGCACAATCGCTCGAAACCGCTCGGTACCGTCTTGTTCCGCCCGAAGGCTGAGCGCGTTGAGCACGTCGGCGTGCCCGCCCTCGATAAAGCAGAACGGGGCGATGATCTTGGCCGCCTCAACCATCAGCGGAGGCCGATCAGGTCGAAGACTGCCACAGATCGTATGCAGAGCCGTCTGATGAATTTTGACGAACTTTGTCCCGTGCTGTAACGAAACAATCGAAGTGGAAGGCAAAATGCTTGCGTGTGTTCAGTATACTACCAAATATACAGACGTCTACGTGTTTGTTGTGATAACGGTTAGTTAGAAACGGAATAACTAACACGAGAAGGGGTGAGCAGCCTCCATTATAGCTTCGCAAAAATTCCTGCTGGAGATGCGTAAGCTATTGGCGCAGTGCTAAGTGAGACACACATTGAGACAAAATAGCAGTTCAAAATCATACTACCGCTCCATGTAATTTGAATGATGATTTAATACTGAACTTACCCCAGTATTAATGGCGGCTCGAAAGCACCGAACCAGGTCGAGCTCGATTTTTTCACTGAACTTCTTACTGTAAAGCAGAATCCATAAATTAGATCTCGGTGACACTCACAAAAACAGTCTATGGTGACAGAAGAATGCGACTGTTAATTTAAACCTCTTCGGACCTTGTTGCTTTATATATATATATATATATATATATATATATATATGGTTTGATTGACTACATGTAGAATTGTGAAATCTATAATGTAGTAGTGCTGCATATTATGTGGAAGTGCGAAATATTTGACTTACTTATATCTGCATTTGTTGAGCAATGCTAGGAGAACATCAACTCCGCCGACGTCAATAAATTCCTTCACCCAAGTGAGCATATTACTGGTGAGGGCAATCCGCAGCGCCTCGCAGTGCTTCTGTAGTTTGTCGGAGCTGAGATGCTCGTTGCGTAGACACTGGACAAAGTCTGAAGGAGTCTCCAGCTTGCCTCGCTACGGAAGTAAATATAGGTGAACAATATTTTAACCTTTTTTATTTGCCACGATAGCTTTGTCAATGTAGATTAGTTTATGTCTTTATGCGCCCAAGCGCTCTTTTCAAGCGGGATTTACTGCAGTCGAAGAAAAATAGCAATCATAATATTATATGTCTGTGGTTACCGTAAATAAAAATATATCACACAGTGACATAAATAAAAAGCTTATATATAGGGCTACAAAAAAGTTTTTTCGGTTTTGTCCGTAGAGAATCATTAAAAAACCGAAAAAACTTTTTTGTAGACCCAATATATATATATATATATATATATATATATCGGCTGACATAGATAGCATACAGTTTACACAAGTAAATACATTAAGTGGTTGCGTAGAAAATATGCGCGGAGAAAGCATGCATATATATATATATATATATATATATATATATGTGTGTGTGTCTGTGCGCTTGTGCTTACCACAGTGGCGCCAGTCGTCTCTCTCATAGAAAGCATCATTCGCTTTTCTTCGATCGACTTTGTTAGAAGACTTTCCTCCATCTTCACATTCATGTCCTCCTGCAAACGGATATACAAAAGTCAGCGAAAAAAGAGTACATAGCTTAAGTACAATACAACACGTGGTTTATTCATATATATATATATATATATATATATATATGTAAGTGAAATGCAAATGTGAAGAGTAATTACTAGTAATTGTATGATATAATTATAAACATTTAGACAAAATGCCGTTACGTTAGACAATTATCCCGTAAAGGAGTCAACGCAAGAGAAAGGAAGCTAGATTGTCCGTTCCCCAAATACCCCGATGCAGTGTTGCTTATTTTTTTATTAACTTGGGCGATTACCCCCGTCCTTGCCGTTGAAGCTAGTAACCGAAGTCTTCGAGAAAGGCAGGCAGTTTCAATCTTCAGGGAGCAGCAATATTCAAGGGCGCGGAACAATACTCGAGGAAACGAAGTACACGGAAAGTCTTTCATCGTGCGAAATGGCTGTGGTAACGCCGATTTTGATTTGGGCCTTGATTCCAATATTGCGCTAAGAAGCAGACGTTGAAATGATCGAGTCATGGCAAGACATGCCATCTCTTACAACACAGACCCGAGCCCCGAGCGGAAGATTAGTCGTTGAAAATTCAAGGATCACAACTGACAGGTCGGTGAATAAATTGGCGGTGCCACACTACAAGAAGAATCAGCGTTGCTCATAGTGGATGAGTTTTGAGCGGGACAACCGATAAACAACCGACTTGTTCAACCCTTTTTTTACATGGGAGGTTTGGAAAATGCATAATGCACGATCGGTGTTGGCAGTCAACAACACCTAGTGTGGGACTCTCACCTACTACAAATTCCAGTCCTCCCCACGCCCCCAAGGTTCGAAATTGTGTTGACAATACTTCGAGACCAGAGAGAGGGGATTTTCATGGTCCCCGAACCATGTTCGGGGTAGTTCAGCAGTAGCAATTTGCAAAAGTGGAAATCCAGAGTCTTGTATATGGTGACGTAATCGTTTTTGTTAATCCTATCGTTTTCCAAAGTTAAAATTATTATGACGTGTGCTTTATTTACGTCTCTTACATAGGGTAGCATTTATTATTGGCGAAAACAAAGGAAACCTATTGTGTTCGCGGTCGTACTGCATCCGCCTATATGCACCCGTCCTTAGTACATGGGTAGCAAGCTTTTTATTCAAGGTTCAATCACTGGGCTTCTTTACGTTTTTCGTAGCCATCGCTGAAAGTTTATCCTATATATATATATATATATATATATATATATGCAGCGCGCTCCTTTAGTGACGCCACTTGGCGGAACAAGCGCCTATGTCCGTGTACCACGGACTTTTTCAGGATCTGATAGAATTAAGGTCGGGACTTTTATATCCAGTAGTCTGCCATGATGTATCCAGCAACACGTTAGCATAAGCTAAATCCATCATTGTTAAACAAAGAAGACACTCGTGTATGACTTGATGGAGACAATTAGAAAAAAACTAAAGCTTATTACGCCTCCTGCATTCTCGATTCCATCAGATAGCGACGCCGGCGGTTCAGTTTGCAGAACTTGCAGCCAGAATAGGTACTGATAATTCAGACTGTTTAACAATATGACGTTTGTAGTTAGTAGCGCAAGTGCCAGTTATACAAAACAAAGGTACAAGGCAGCATTCACAGCCGCAAGAACAATAGAACAGCAGTTCATCGCACGTCATAGGAGGGTAGACATTAAAGACATTTTTCGGCGCCATTATTTATTACAGAACGGCGCAGGAACGACAATAATGATGTGTTTTTTGTCGCTGGGAGCTCTGTCATGGGAGGCTGGTTCCAAACAGAATGTTTTCACTCAACAAACGTCCACATCATCATCATCCTCATCAGAAAGTACATATACGACCAAACGCTTACGGCTTAATTACGACGACACCGCAAAACAATGGTAGATGCCTTCCTCAGCCACGCAAACAACGCAGGAAGCACGCAGAGTTGCCCGACCTAACTGTGAGACTCAAATGTTGGAACCGATCAAAACGTTTGAACGTTGGTTGCAAAGCAGGCGTGCGGCACAAAGAAGAAAAGGCAACAAAATTCGTGAAAGGCCGATGAAGCAAATGACAAAAGTCGTAGTTTCAGTAGCGATTCAGTGGGTCGTTAGATCGCGAAATGCGCTGCACTGAGGCGTCTGTCTCCGCATATGTACGCCGCAAGTCCGGAACGAAGTATACATTCGTATTGGTAATAGAAATACGACAAAATAGACTATTTGCTGATACTATTACACGCTTATATATATATATATATATATATATATATATAGGGTCTCCCAGGATTCGTCTAACAAACTTAGGGATCCAGTACAACTCGACAACAAAGTATTTTTTTCCAATGGAACAAAGGGCGGAAATGTCTTTAAAAGAAATTGTAACTGAACGTGAAAGCCAGCAATATAAGAATCGCAAATAATTTAATTTCTTGAGAATTATCTTCAATACAACATTTGTTCTGCTTTGAGCTAACGTACAATGCACTTCAACATATAAAACATTTTCCAAACACGTAGGTATGATTGGATTGTCGATAGGACGATCGGGCCAATGGCTCGCTTGACATCTCGCAATGGCAGCTTTAATGAAGATATGTTTGGATAAAAAAAACTTGATACAACCATGTTTGGTCATTGCGTTCTCACTCCAAAAGAGAGACATTTCCGCCTCCTTGTTCTATTGGAAAACATATTTTTTCGCCGAGTTGTTCTAACCCCAAAGTTTGTTGGGCAAATTCTGGGACGCTCTGTATATGTATATATATATATTTTTTTTTTTTGGCGGGCGTCCGTTCTGGCTAATTTCGAATTTAGCCAGATGCCCGCCAAACGAACTAGCAGCGTATTAGTTCTAGCATATTATTATTATTATTATTATTATTATTATGATTATTGCTGATTCTTGTTGTCAAAACCCGCGCAATGTGTCTGGCTGGCGAGCGCCAGAATAAATCATGTAGCTGCTCGAACATCTTACCAGCATTTCCTTGAATCGCCGCTCGATTTCGTTGTCCGGCAGCGCGTCGAGGATCTGTTGCGCCGTCAACGGAACCGAGTTGCCATTGTAGTCGTCCTGCGAGGTGATCGAAGGCGTCGAACTCTGCAGGGAGAGCGGCGCCTTCGAGCCGGCCAGCGGCGTCATACCGGCGCTCCCGAGGCTGCCGCCCCCAGTGCCGTTACCTCCGCCGCCCAGGGTACCTCCCATGCCTCCGCCTCCCCCGCCGCCGCCACCACCACCACCACCCCCGGGCCCGAGGAAAGCCCCGCCGCCCGAATGGCCCTTCTTGCTCTTCTTCGTTCCGAACATGTCGAGCTGAAATGCGCCAGTAACACACACAGACACAAACAAAACATAGCGCCTGTTATTCACTGACATAAATCTATCGCCGCCCGATTGCGAGGAATCAATTACAATGTACAACAATTCTAAATTATAATAAAAATATTAAATCTAACGATTTAAAAAAAATGTACAAAATATTTCACTTATATATATATATATATATATATATGTTTGCAAACCACAAGTGTATTGTTTGCTACACCTACACATACTGAATTTCTCATATTCGATTGTGATTGCATCACAACAATATATATATATATATATATATATATATATATATATATATATTGTTGTGATGAAACTCTGCATAGTGTATTTTTTTGTTATATGTCACTGTATATAGACAAATGTTATATGTATGTTTTGTTATATGTATTACATATAGCAAAAGTACAGTATGCAGATTTCGAAGACGTATTTTCGTTCTTATTTATTTAGCTTAATTACGTTTATCATTACGCTAAGATTTAGGAATGATTGCTTTAGTTTAGTATATATGGTGTCGACAACACATAGTATTGTAGCCGCCGACGATCTCATCCGCACAGTCCAATCCTCCTCGCAAATGTTTATATTCACTTCCAAGTTTCAAGTTGCACACGACTTTCTTGACTAGTTGTTCTCTATTCGTTCTTACTTCTTAGCAATCGTCGCGTCTTAATCGCACAAATGTGTGTTGTCTTCTTGAGCTAAGAAAGCTATACTGCATACGTACGTAGTAAGCCATTCCTAACGATTGGAATGTGTTTTCCATTTATTGCCATGCCAGAAGAAGGACCCCTATATATATATATATATATAATATATATATATATATATATATATATATATATATATATATATATATCTTACTTTCTGTCATATTCGAGCAAGCGTTTTTGCCCAATCCAACTTTGATTGAACAAAAGCGACGTACATAATCGACGACCAATATATAGTCCGCGAGCAGCTAAGGAAGATGCACAATCACAGCACGCCGACATTTCTTATGACATATGAACTACAACAACAACGAGGACGACGACGAAAACAATACCTAGCTTAAAGTCAATATAAGACAGATAGTTTGTGTGTCTACGAAGAGATCAGCTGGTGATCAACTCCGCTGAGACTGGGTGACAGCGACTAAAAATTGCACCCAGACAATATAAAAGTTGTTTCAACAACAATTACAGCAGCAGTACAACAACTATTAATGTCAAACGTAACATCAAAACACATAAAAAGGAGCGGCCATTCTTTCATATGTCTACCACACCACCGTGGACAGCTGAACCTTCCTATTAATGTGTTCCATGAAGTATATATATATATATATATATATGTACATATATATATATATATATATATATATATATATATATGTACATATATATATATATATATATATATATAAATCCTTTCGGGGCTGACTCTCAGCCAAGATTTAGCGTCCATGGGACTGCTTTTCGCATTGCTTCATAGACGGATCCCCATAAATACAAATGTGCAACGGTGGGGCTCGAACCCGCGCACCTATGTGTCTCCTCCGACCGCGAGGCGCAGACGCGTGCCACCACGCCACCGGGCTCGACATATATATATCAACTAACGAATTCCGCATTTTGGCTGATCAGTCAGTGACCTGCACCGCGTTATTACGCGGCAGCAAACTATCAGTGTGCCAGCCACGAGGAGATGAGGAAGAGTCAACCGAAAACCGTCACAGAAAACCGTCAACATATTGCAGTACCCTGGGTTTGGTTTTAGCACCCATACAACGACGACGACGACAACAAAAACGACAACAACCACAACAACAGCAATAACGACAACAATAATAAGAACAGCAACAACAACAATGACAGCAACAACAAGCACAGTTCTAGGTAGAGTTAGCAGCAGTGCTGTTGTTGCTACGGCTGGCGTCGCTAATGATCGCGCCACGCTACTGCCCCTCAGTATAGTTTCTGCTCGTGTGCGGCAACTGCAGAGGTCAACCAATCATGTATGGACCTATCATATATATATATATATATATATATATATAAACATATATATATATATATATATAAATATATATATATATATATATATATATATATATATACATGACAGAAGTAGACGGAATAAACGGTCTGTCCCTCTCGCGTCCTGGTTGTTTCGTTCCGGCTGGTTGTCGCTGGTAGTCGACGCGGCGCGCACAGAAAATATTTTGCCGCATTCCTCATTTGATCTGCTGTTACGGCGTGTGCTGACGCTAACGCTAATGCTGCTGCTGCTTCTTCTTCTTCTGTTTGTTGCCGCTGTTGTTACCGTTTTGGCGGCTCGGCTTTGACAGTGACTTTGGCAATGGCCGTTGGACGAACGTCTGGCTCGTCGTCGTGGTCATCGCCAACTTCAGTAGCAGCAGCAGCAACAGCAGCAGTTAAGGCGGCAACGGTGGCGGCGGCGTCTTCAGAGACTTCAGTAGTGCGAGCGTCCGGCGACGCAGCCAGAGAAAGAAATGCTGCCAGCAGGCTGGCTGGCCGGATGACGGCGTTTGAAGCCGATTCCGTCTTCGAACTTCACTGCGGGCCTGGCTGGCTGTGCACTGCTGGCGTTCTCCGGCCGTTTCTCCACTCTTCCCCGGCTTCGATCATCGTCGCGCTGGGTCAGCACACGTATGGTGGTGGCGGCACACAGTACTGTAGGTAGGCAGGGAAGCAGGCAGGAAGGAATGAAGATAGACAGATACACAGACAGCCAGACAGATAGACGAACGCAGACACAAAACACAGCTACACTAACTGAGCGACAGAAAGCTGAGATGAGCGCGCGGATGAGGGCGGATACCCCGGACGCGCCCGTCTCATCGGTTGATCGGATCGGGTCGGATCGCATTGGTCGGACCCTCGGTTGCAGGGCCGCAGTGCTCAACAGGCGCCGCCACCGCCGCCAGGAACAGGTGGTCTGCCAGAAGTCTATGAAGATGATGATGATACCGATACCGATATCGCTACCACCACTGATACCAGAGCGACATACCACAAGCTGCCACTGCCAAACACTGAAGCACCGATAAACAACTACCTCATATCCTTCCTCCCTCGTTCGATAGCTCATGGTTGTCGTTGTTGTTGTTGATGATGTCGTTGCAGTTGTTGTAGTTGTTGATAATGTTGTTATTGTTGTTGTTACCGTTGTTGTTGCTGTTGTTATTGTTGGTGTTGTTGTTGATGATGTCGTTGTTGTTGTTGCTGTTGCTGCTGCTGTTGTCATTACTGCAACGCATGTACCTTGCTGCCGTATACGATGAAAAATGCTCTCTACCTCATAGGATGAGCAAATAAAGCGTCCACCACCTATCTCAACGCGTTCGAAATAGATTTGTCAAAAAAAACTTCTCACAACTGTAATTAGGTTCGAACTTTTTTTTATAACAGAATGAGATACGTGTTCATTCATCATACACAACTTCCAACGGAAACGTGCATGCCCTATCTGCTACTACTATCTAGCGTTTCACGCTAAAGACATAAATATAATTCTAATCGATCTGCCCAATAACTGAACAACAGTGCATGAAGGAACACAACGAGGGCGATAGCCTCGCTATTCGCGTCGCCGTTAGTTTCACCGCCATAACTAAAATGTGAAAAACGACATCCGTAATGATAAACGAATAGGCGGGTTGATACATCTTTGGAAATAAGGAACAACGTTACGGCACGCGTGCATACTGGGTGCATATGCATCATAAACATAAATATTGTATCAAGATGTACATACATAAAAATCGCATAATACTAATGGTATAACTGAAACACCTCTCCTGAACGAAGTTGTCCCTGCATATTGCATCCTAGTAGCGTCTACAACGTCGCTCGAAACCGTGGACCCTCCGATAGATATCCGCCTGACGCTGCCAAACCAAAGTCGTTAGCGAGGGTGATTAGAGCAAGTCTGCGATTGTGGTCACCGGTAGTGCTTCTCCCTCACTTCAGTATCAATGGGGTTCATCAGATACTTCATTATATCCATAGCCTGCTCCCGGTCGCAATCTACATCACTAGTTTCGGTGGTTTAGGGTTCGGAAGGGCAAGCGATTGTGTGGGGAGCGGGCCTGGGCGCCGACGCCACGAAATCAACAGCCTATGCTAGTTCCGAGATATTTGTAGCCTAATTTGCTTGACTAGTCGCGTGAACTAGGCGTGCCTAGGCTGAAGCGCACCGTAATCGACAAGACAATGTGTTTAAGAGGCAATCGCTGCGCAAGTTTAGTTAAGGTTTAGCATAAACTTAAAGAATATCTCAAATTGAAAGATGGGCTGAACAGATCCAGGTGGTGAAGACGGCGCTAAGGATAAAAATGAACTGCGATCGAAGAGTAGAATTTGCAGGTAGGGATTTAGCTATTATTGGGTACGACAGGACACCAATGGGCAAGCGCGAAGGCTCATTCCTGCTTGGATTGTGTGACCTCCATAGCAGCGGCCATCAGAACAACAAAATGAACAACAACAACAATAACAACAACAACAATAAGAGCAACAGCCATGTATGCTAAAAGAAAATGGCCTCGATGCACTCACGAACATGGTTGATACAGGCGACAACTTCAGCATCGTCGCGTCTCTTCGGCACCTCGTTGACATCTCGGCAAGCAACAATAAATGGACTGGCGTCCTCCAAAACGTGCGCGAAGGCCAGCTGCACTAAGATCTGCAGCTGCTGCAACAACAACAACAACAACAACAGCAACGTCACCACCAGGCCACATCAGCTCTGTTCCAATAATAATATTAATAATATCAATGCAGCAGTGCCTAAAACGGGCAGTTCCGAGCGGAGGACACCGCCACTGCATAGGAGCGCCGTCAAGCTAAAGCCAGCGAAACGCCGATCAAAAGAACTACTCAAAAGCGGTTAGCCAAATCGTCAATAACTTCCACTGCACACGGAGAACGGGCCGAACGGGCCAGTAGGAAAACACCGTGTGGTATTTAATCGTGGGCCAAAATGTCGCCTCCTAATGCCTTAAGTCGTGCACTGTGGCGTAAGGACCGTTGTACTCAAGGCTTTGAGTGACTATGTGTTTCTCTGCTCTCCTCTCCTTCCTCTTTATCTACCTATCTGTCTGCTAGAAACCTACCCGAACATTTTTTGCAACTTTTAGGTGGGTTGACGAAGAGCCCTGCTAAGCCGTCGGGAATATTTTAATACCCTTCCAAGTCGCTGTTCTCTTTCTCCTTGCGTTCTACCCTCCGCCTCCCTCGCTGTGTTTTTCTCACAGTCCTATTCTTGGGACGGCCGAGGTAAATGTTTGCCTAATTCCTCTTCAAAAGTCAACTGCTTTCTACGCAGAGTCCTACAACAATAATAATAACAACAACAGATTTCAAATCCATTCCCACGTATTATTATTATCATTATTATTATTATTATTATTATTATTATTATTATTATTATGCTTTATTATTATTCAGTTATAACAATTGCGAGGTATAAACCAGGCCTGCTTTATTATTATTATTATTATTATTATTATTATTATTATTATTATTATTATTATTATTATCCCTTCGTTTCCATAAAAATGATTATCATCATCTCACTGTGACTTTACAGTAGTCATAGTAAAATCTATGAATAGTCTGTAGACAATCGAAACACCGACTATAAGAACAGCGATATTTCTTACGGTTACCCAAAGTAAAATGAATCTGAACAATGTTTGTCTCCATGTGTCGACGCAGACTTACGCAATCAGAGCATTGCGCAGTTTTGACTGTAACAGGACCACTGTAATAAAGAGAGAAAGTCTCATCTTGTGATGAGCAGAGAGTTTTTTGTAATCGAATAGCAATTGACAAAACTAAGCTGAGGATGTCATCGATCGTGCTTGGATAGTCTTATTATTGTACCACGATTATACGAACGTTCACACTAGCTAATATAACAAAATTCTACTCAAGGTAACAACTCTAAGTGATAACAACAATAACAACAACAAAAACGACAATCTGATGGCGGCAAGTGCGAAGTCATTCAAGAAAGCGCGGAGTCCCTGCCACAACTTAGATTGCCCAGAGAGCAGAACGTCCTTCTAGCTGACCACGGAAGCCATCGAGTGAGGCCCACAAAGGGTAAAGTAAAGTTTTCGGGCTGACAATCAGCCAAGATTTAACGTCCGCGGGACTGCTTTTCGCACTGCTTCATAGACGGACCCTCATAACTACAAATGTGCAACGGTGGGGCTCGAACCCGCGCACCTATGTGCGCCTCCTCCGGCTGCGAGGCGCAGACTAACGCACCACGCCGCCGGGCTCGACAAACAAATAAGAACAAACAAATAAAAAAAACACCCACAAAGGGTGCCTTCAGGGGTTCTACTAATTGAATTACATAACGCGACGAGGTAACGTGCGAAGAACCGTAGAATTTTAACAGTCCATCTTATGAATGGAGCGCCTGGCCATCATAAGCTACCTATCTATACGACACCACTGGTGCTATTACTGTTACTTATGAATTTAAAAATTATTTACCACCTAGCCTACAATGTTAGTAGTGAGCTGTTGAAGAAATACCATGCAATCGAAGGCATACGAGTTTAATAAGCTTAGATAAAGTTTTCATTAAGTTCACGCGTAGTAGAGAGTGAGTCCCGAATCAAACCCACTGGCAGATAACGTCATTTATTGACGTTGGGGTGGCACAATCGAGCCGATTCGACCACCGAGAACGGTGTCAGAATATGGCGAGTACAAGCATATTGGTGCCACTTCAGCCGTACCTAAAAATCGGGCTGCGTGCCGCTCTTGTACAACTTGTACAACTACAGCGAGGATTAGGCGCACAAGAGTGTTTTGAAGCGTCTCAGTCGACGTTTGGCGATGGAGCACAACCTTTGGGGAGTGTGTATAGATGGTACAGACATTTTTGAACTGCAATCTGCATGAGGAACGCCGTGAGGAACATACAAAGAAACAGCAACGGACGACAAACATTTAGCCCGTGTGAAGTGTGCGGTTGACGAAAACTCCCACGCAACATATGCATCTCTAGAGCAGACTTTAAGGTAGGGCGCTGAGCCCTCACCCCCATAAGATCCTGCTGGACGACCTCGTACTCACTAAAAGAATGTGCCTGATGGGTACCTCGCGATTTGACACAGGACGAAAAAGCGGCACGGATCTTTCTGGTTCGAGAACTTCTGATAGAATTCGACAAGGGCCGGCCTTCTTTGTTGTCGAGACTCATCACAGATGATGAGAATTGGGTACGCTTTAGTGATTTGTACGTCTGGATACTCGCGTCGCAGAGCTCGCGGTAGTCAGGCGTAGAAACGCCTCCACCCACAAAAGTGAAGCATCAACGGTCGGCTGTCAAGGTAGTTGTCGCCAATTTCGTTTCCCAGAAGTGAAATTGTAGCTAATGGTCGAACTAGAAGAGAGCGGTACAGCGACGAGCGATTGGTATACTGCAGAATAGCCTGCCAAAAGTTTTTACTGCGCTTACTAGAAAGAATTCTCAAGCACCTCCTGGACAATGATTCCTCCTCCACCACAACAACGCAAAAGCCCACCGGGCTAAAAACACTGAGGCTGTTCTGGCCGCACCCCGCTTGACACCATGCTATTTCGTCCTCAGGTCCTCAAACACACAAAAAACAAACTTGCGAGAATGACGTTCCGATTCATGTGAATCGGTGCTTGGCGCCATCGAAATGGAGCTAGAAAACATCGAAAAAGCAGTCGGTCTGGAGGTGTGCTTCGGTCCATGGGTTCACGGCTTCAAAAATGTTTTGAAATTGCTGGAAATTACGGCGAAATCTAAATAATGATTCTTCGTTCAGACATGAAGATATATACAAATAGATTCTAGAAATGTCAAACACCTTGCCAGGTCCCGACTACATATGCATCCAAATCGTTAACATCTAACGAATCCCATTTCCTTCTTTTTCTACAGCTCGCAATTCGTCGGCGTAGAACTTTGTTGTTCGCGTCGCAGTGAAACTACGAGCTGCGGTATCTGGTACACGGCGTCGGCCATGATAACAAACAAAATAGTACGTAGAAGCGGTTGTCCTGCTTGGTTTTTGGCGCGATACAACTGTCGTTGTTGCCGTTGTTATTATTGTTGTTGGTGTGGTCGTCGCCGGCGCTCTCCTGTCGACAATGATTTTCTTGTTGCGATCCTTATTTGTCGTGTCTTATCTATTGTTATCAGTCATGTGGTTACAAGCTGTGGCTGAGCGTCTTTTTCACCTGCCGAACAAGACTGAATGACTGAACATAGAATGAGGGCATTACCGCCCTGTTTGTGTCTGCGACTGTTTCGTCGTCGTCGTCGTCGTCGTTGTTGTTGTTGTTGTTGTTGTTGTTGTTGTTGTTGTTGTTGTTGTTGTTGTTGTTGTTGTTGTTGTTGTTGTTGTTGTTGTTGTTGTTGTTGTTGTTGTTGTTGTTGTTGTTGTTGTTGTTGTTGTTGTTGTTCTTTTTCTTTGTTAACGTTGTTATTTAGGGTGAGGTTTGCTTACAATTGCTGTAGCATGTGCTTTCGGTGATGTAGCGATTACGGCGACACGACTATGGACATGTCGGTCCGCCCGCCATCAGTTTGCATGCAGAACGAAGACTCCAAAATTTCAGTGCTTAGGCTGACAACATTTATGTACTTCTTCCGCTTCTGCGCACAACCCGGTTGTTGCTGCTGCAGTGCAATGCTGTTTTGCGGTTGTCCTCCGTCGCCT